>JARFOD010092323.1:0-32748 GCA_031763545.1 Mopalia muscosa | reverse complement strand
CTCGCGTGACCTCTCGTGAGATCTCGCGGGACGTCACGTGACATCACGTGCGGAGCCAAATCTCGTGAAATCTCGTGCGGTGCCGTGGGGAGCCGAAAATATTTACTACATAAATACTAGGCAAGTCTCGTGAAATCTCGTGCGGAGCCGTGCGGAGCCGTGCGGAGCCATCACTACTATTTATGTAGTGCGGAGCCGGCGCACGAGAGCGCACGAGAGAGTGCACGAATGCGACCCGAGCTGCTCTGACTCTACTACTGCTGCACATAAATCATCAAGCACGTGCGTATTCATTGAAAGACGTTGTCACTGTTAAGCAACAATTCTTCAATCACCTCGATCACAGGGCTTTGGTCGATTTCGTTTAACAGATTTGTGTGTGCATCATAATCTATACTTTCATGAACGATTTTACATAAAATATTGATTGTTGACACATTTTGAAACATGAGATTAAAAATGGATTACTTTATTTCTTTACGATATATTTAAAAATATTTATATTTACGTCTGTCCTTCAGCTAAATTTATCTCTCTTTTTGATGCCTATATTGTTCTGGGTGTTACTGGCTAGAATAATGCTTGAAGGAAACTTGTAATGTTAACCGCCGGATGTTTTGTACGCATGCGTAGAAATGAACCAAAGTACTCCGCGGATTTATATTTAAAAAACACGCCAGTCAAGCTCGTTTCTTGGGTAAAGTCACATTTGAAGAAAAAACCGTTCCTTTCTAATATATGACTTGTTGTAAATAACAGAAATGTTGTCCTAATTCAATAATATTGTAGCTCCAATAACGTCATCATGTTAAAACCAGAAAAATCTTCAGATTTAAAAGTAAATCCACGCTGTTGAAATAAAAATGACCCAGTCATCGCCGAGTTTATGTACGGTACGAAAATGGCTTAGGGATGTTCCGACATGGTATAAATTGTGTCAGAACATTCTTCGACATTACCGTTACAGTAATCTCGGATGTGACTGGAAGCAGTAACATTATACGTAAGGTGTAATGTAAACCACCGGATGTAGTGCGCGCATGCGTGGATATCCATCGAAGTACTGTCCGCTGTATGTAATATAATAATAATGTAGCTTCCATGACGTCATCATATCATCAGCAGAATAATCTCCGACATAAACAATAAACACGTGGATAAGTGATAGATCTGAAATGACCCTTATATCGCCCCAGTTTATTTACGGTAAGGAAACGGCCGAGAGGTGTTCCGACATTGATTAATAATACGCTTGTTGATGTCAATTTATCATTATTATTATATTGTAATTATTACTATCGTATTGTTTCAAAGCTATTTCTTGTTAAAATATCGTAATGCTTAGACTTAAATTATTGTAAAGTTTATGACAGTAAAGGTTGTGCTTGACGGGCCGCGAAATCCATTAACGAGAAGCGGTCCTAAAACGCCAATTTCAACAACAACAAGATGTAACCTCATAATGAATGCTTATCTGGAATGAGACAGAAACGTAGTTGTTATCGATGATAAATCTTTCAATCTTGTAAATATAGCCAATATTTTTTAAGAAAGTGTTATTTACTTTTTAACATATATTTATTAACATAATATAGTTCGCATTAAAACAAAGGCTTGTCCCGCGTATATAATTCAAAATCGCATACATTACTTCGAATAAGGTGACAACTATAACTGGATAGATAATGTGAAACAAAAATAATGATAAACAAATGAAAGCCAGAAAGCGACAGATTAATCTTAAGTCTGCGCTTACTAACCCCACCTTGATTTAACGTTCATGGGATCGAGTCCGCCTGTCGATCATTGGGTGTGAGTGAGCCATACGATGTGGCTTATGCTATCGCGGGGTGGTTTTTATGAAGTTTCCTCCTGGTTTTCCACCATAGTTAGGCAGCAGTGAAGTGAAATACCCTTGAGTACAAACAAATCAAAAGATAAATAATAAATATCTTGTTTGAGTGGCATTTAGAAGCTGGTAAATTAAAAAACATGACTTCTGATATGGATTTTCAACTTCTGAATATAATTGGGTAGCGACGTTTCGATCACGATGCTAAGATCGTTTTCAAGCGCTACCCAATTATATCCAGAAGTTGAAAATCCATATCAGTTGTCATGTCTTTCAAATAATAAATACCCTAATATTGCTGTTAATAACCTTTAAACCCTAATAACCAATCTGTCATTTATTTATTTGTGTGTTCTCCAGATGTGCCATACCTGGCTGGAACAACGATACATATGAGATACAGAGTGATCTTCACAAATGGTTAATCAACGCATCAATTCCTATGGAAGCTACCAAGTATGGGGAACAATATGCCAAGTGCAAGATTTATGACGTATCTCTTATTGTAAATGATACGGGGTACACATTCAACAGTTCTAACGAGACAGCGACTTGTAATCGGTGGGTTTTTGACCAGACATATTTCACCAGCACTGGAACAACACAGGTGAATATTTCCGTTTCACACAATAGAGTTTGTTTATTTTCCGGTACGATTTGTCTATCAGTGACATCCCGTCGCCAAAACGCCTAAAGGTCATTGGGTTGAACAAAGTTTACATCTCATCGGCTGATTCTCCCTATTTCGGCCATGTGGCAGCAACGGCCGCATCGCGGATAAACTAAACTACGTCAGCCAAGACATCCGCTCTTACAAGCGGAAGTATTAGTGTTCAGAACGAGTCATATGAATTTGATATCTGGTTGCAAGTCCTCTGTATGTCCTAACGTATAAAGGACAAATCCAATTTGTTGTGTTTAATTTTATTCATCACTTATAGTTTTCATTTTCTTCTTCTTGAATGTAAGTGTAAAACACTTTATCAATACAAGAAAGAAAAAAAAACCCAAACCTTAGTTTTGTCAATACTGTATTTTATTAAATATCAAACATTTACAAACTAGACTTGGTCATTAATCAGGACCATGATGTTTACCCAGTAAACCAAACAACGTTGCGACAACGTTTTGTTGTGGTCTTGTAACGTTGTTGCAACGGAATTGTGTGGACTACCAGTTATGTTGCCACAACCACAGGTAACGAAACAAAAACGTAATTGCTACGTTGCAATATTGTTGTTGCATCATTTAACGTTATAACAACATTGTTATTATGTAGTACATAACGCTACAAATTCACAATAAAGTCACAACGTAGTCATTTTGTGTAGTCACAACGTTTCCTGTCCCGCTATGACAACGTTATAATAACATTATTGCTATTGCCGGGTACAAACTATCAAACACACTTCATCGTAGACTTAGGTTGCAGTAACGTTGATTTTTGGTTACTCGGCAACGTTACCAATGTATAGTTAGCATGCAAAGTTATAGCTACGCATTGTGTTTGCTGGGTAGTGATATTCATCGAAGCGATGCGCATGGCTGCAATAACCCATATATCCCTTGAAAGGTAACTATTTAACATATGCAAATATGGAATAGACTAATATTTTCTTCGTTTTTTATGAAATCGCCCGAGGGTTACAAATATATACCTACCTATGACAACTTGTAGCTGTCATTTTGAGCCTAGCCAGCCCTGTTCATGACGTCACGCGACTTACACTCGTGTTTGTTATGGGTCACTAAACCATTACATCCTTGTTAATTTCAACCGATTTGAAAATCTTGCAGAAAACTATACGTTTTTGCTCTGTGGAATTTATATATTGTTAGTTTCAAACTCTGGCTACAATAGCTATTTGATGTAAGAATGGTTGCACACTGTCGCTGTGTATTAAGTTACCATAGCTGTGAACTGTCAACGGTAAGCCCTACTATAAACTGTCGACTCTATAGGTCTCGGGACGTAGGCCCTTAGTGTGACGAGAACGATATTTGATTGGCCAATTTGTGTATAGCTCTTCTGTTAAGGGATCGAAATAGCAAGATATGACCTCGTGGATGAATTTAAGGACTATACCACTAGTCAGTAGACGAAAAAGCGACTCTTATCTTTTCGTGGTATTTCCAAAGGATGATTATATTAACATTATATATATTTAGAAAGGGAAGGACTTCACGGTTCTATATATCATGTTATATTATGATTCATTTTATTTTATAATGACATTTATAAAGAAAAACTTCAAATCATTTTTAAAAATGGACCCTTGTTTATAACTCTTATTTTTCGCAGTTGGTTCAAGTTGTTTTTCCAAACTTGCATGTCTTTGTAGACAAATATTAAAACTAAAAAAACTGTCGTAGGGTTTTTTTCAATTCAAGTTAGTTTTTTAACAACTCATAAAAAATATATGCAAAAAAATGAAATCTGCCATTAAAAAAATATTTGCTAAATATCTTCAAGACGAAAATCAATATAAAAAAAACTCATGATTGTTTTTTAGATAATGGCTTCAAGATTGTTTGTGCCAAATTCCAAAGACTTAATGCAAATAGTTTACGAGAAATAAACGATTTAAAAGATAAATGTCAAGAAAAGTGGAAGTTGAGAAAACAGCATAAACGTATGTAAATGATTGATCTCCGGATTGTTTTAAGACTTCTTCAATAAATTTGATAAACAACATGTTTTTTTTAATTGAATGAAAAGGCGAAATAGAGTTTTATCTATTGCATTAGTTTTTTGAGTACATAATTGTTTAAAAAGTCTTTAAAAGGTAGTTTTAATTTCGAGATATGAGTGACCTCGGCTTCACAGATTTCGATCACACCTTTGTTAATGACTATCAGTACGAGTCCGTCTGGGGCCATGGACAGTCTGTATAAATGTGTACTCTACCACCCACAATCATTTGTTCTCCATGTCTACTGTTCAGTTTAAATATACATCCTAAACGTTGAGGCAATTGATCTGTTGGCCTTTCGCTAATTGGTTTGTGGTAATAGTCATCATGTAGTCAGAGGAGGTGAGATAATCTCGTTAATCCCTTCCGCCCTTCGATATACATAATCTTTGAAACACAAATTTTACAATTTAAATCTAAAAAAAATGCTCTTAAATACTTAATTTTTGGGTCAATTTTTTTGCATTATGAAGATTATGAAAAGAAGATTTCAGAAAGGCAAAAAAAAAAAAGGCAAAATTCTAGCCCTGACTAGCGGTAGAGTCCTTAACGGTAGTTTAAAATATACTCAAAGTTTAAGATACTATTATAAAATACATATAGCTCGATTAGAAAATTAGAGAGCATAATTCAACACAAGAAATGATGCACATTTTATCTATGTGCATTTATTGCAGAGAGGAGCATCGTTTTAAAGTAAGAAACTTGTGCAGTCTGCAAGTTACAACCATATAAATACACTGGGACTATATCATAATATATCTGCAGACCAATACAATCAATGTTTTAAAGGGTAAATTTAAATATCCTCAAATCAAATATTTATTCCGTTTTATTTTTAAATCCTTAGTTTGAGTTATGGGTGAAGGGATTCCTGCTTATATACCAACTGAGATGATATAAACTTCCTTCTGAGTTTTAAGTTTTAACGTTACTTTTTGTTTCGTATTTGTCAGATGGGGTTTGTTTGCGACAATTTAGTACAAAGATCGCATATTACAATGACCTATATGCTGGGGAAACTTGTGGGATCTCTAGTTCTGGGTATACTGGGAGACATGTAAGTATTGTATTTCATAGTTTTAATTGTTTAAAGCCCTCGGCCGTGGCTTAGTGGCAGCGTGTGTGCTTATTAACCGGAGCCTGCTTCGATGTATCGTTAACCGGATCGAGTCCGCCCGTCGACCATCAGGTATATGAACGAGTCACATGATGTGGCTCCAGCAATCGCGGGGGTGGTTTTTGCCAGGTTTCCTTTCGGTTTTCCACCGTAATAAGTCTAGGTGCAGTGTGAAATGGACAATCTGTCGTCATAAAAGTGAAATACTCTTGAGTATGACGTTAAACCCCAATCAGACAAACAAACAAACAAACAATTCAATTTAACTTAGCTTATGTGCCTCAGGGTTCCATCATCGGGCCTGTGTTGATATTCATCATGCACTGTCGACTATTTTATATTGTACATTTTGTCTTTCTTTAAATGTATAGGTAACTGTTAATCTTGGTTGTATATTAAGCTAAGTATTAATATACTTATACTATTTGGGGGTAAAACAAACCCTTTAAGGTTCTATTCCTGCTGAATATTTCTTTGAAATTTGTGAAATGTGTGAAAATTCAGAGAATAAAGAATCAATCCATCAATCAATGTTGACCAGCTGTTTAATATCAACGCAAATCCTATAATCAGTCAGTTTGAATCATGTACCTCTATCTCTTTACCTTCTAAATAATGTGGACAACAAATTGATTTTCTGTCATATACGTCATTGTCTTACCATTGTAAAACCCAAATGGTAACTGTTGTCCTTTATATCTGTTGCCAGAATTGGTCGAAAGAAGGCGCTTTGTTTTTCGATCCTTTTGTTGACGGTAACTGGTGTAGTAACAGCCTTTGTAGAGGACTTTGTCAGTTTTGCCGTCATCAGATTTTTTACAGGAGCAATGACTTCCGGAATTTTCTTGAATGCTTTCACTATTGGTAAGGGATGCAGAAAGTTCGAAGCTTTTTTCATACGCTTTTCCAGAAGATTTTTTTTCACATGTGACGTTTTGTATTTTTTTATTCTTGAGTTTTGAGGAAGAATGTGTCTTCATGTTACACATTTCTATTCAAACTTTGATTTATCACTTTGATTTATAGTATCCACAGAACAGTAAATTACAGACAGTTAATGTATCTTAGTTTAAAGTTCACGGGCGTGGGTCATATAGCTTATGAATACGGGTTGGGTATTGCTGGTTATGGAGTTGGGGTGTGTCGAGTTATAGAGTAACTCTTGTAGTAGCTTTGCTAACTTTATTTCTCAGAAGGTTTTAACTACGTGTCCAGGTATCCTTGCTCTGACACTGAAGGTCACAGAGTTACCCAAACAGGCTCTAAATCAAATCTGATGTTGTCTTTAAAGGAAGAGAAACCGTTTTATGACCAGTATCGATTAAGTGTGACCAACATACCTTCGATTTATTAATGGACCATAAATTAATAACATAGAGTCGAAGATTTAGAATAACAAACCAATAATGCCCGACATTTTCACTGAGTGGAAACAGCGACTGGTCCAATCCTCTTTAACGGAAGGAGACACGCATGTATATTTTAATAGCAGTTTATCATGATAAATCTATCGGGGTTACGGTATGTCAGGCCGGAAAAAGACTTCATAAAAACTTTCCAAAGAGCTGGTTGTAGATTGGTTACAATTCGTCTGAGGACGGTGTTGACACGTGACACAAACAAACGGCACGACTATGGTGACTTTCGTAGAGTAGTGAAATTGGGCATACCTATCTTAAGAAAAGTATTTTAAGCTAAAGAAGGAATGGGCCTTAACAATCCTATTCTTTGTCTAACCTTTTAACGATTCGATCGGTATAATGATTCCATGCCATAAGGGGATCGAATGTTATTTCTAAATATTTGTAGTTATAAACCCCCTCAATCTCTCGCCCATTAATTGACAGATATATATCCTACGCGTTTCCTAAACGACTAGTGTCCCAACAATATCCATTTATTCCTATTTACATATAGATGAAGTTTACTATTAGTTAACTGTTAGAAATAACAGAAGGGATGTCATTTATATACAAACAAATATCAGAGGCCCTAAGACCGACCCCTGTGGTACCCCAACAATCAATGGCACGTTCTGTAATACTGCTTTTGCCAAATTTAACAAATTCGCCTTAGCCGTGTAAAAAACTTCGAAACCGTAATAAGTCTATATTTACAATGTTCAACCGTTCCAGTTTAAATAATAAGGTCTTATAATCAACCGTATCAAACAAACGCCTTTTGAAGGTCGAGAAAACATCCCCAACCAATTGCCCCTTGTCAATGTGTTTAAGAATAAAATCAGATACATCCGTGACGGCTGCTTCTGTGGAGTGTTTTGTACGAAAATCAGACTGTTGTGAACATAAAATAGATTGCTGCAAAAAATAATCATGTTATCGGTTATTTCGTGCCCTTTCAAATATTTCCATGCAAATGGGCGATATGGAAATTGGTCGGTAAGTTGATAGATCCGTTTGATTACCTCCCTTGAATAACGACACACCTCTTGCCTTTTTAAAAACACATGGTATGTATCCCGTTTTTAGGAAACTGTTTATTATATCTTTAAATGGTACAGAAACCACCTCACTTTAACTATTTTATAACTTGCACATACAGGAAAACTGCATTGTATTTAATATCTGGTAAGTTACCGGAAGCTTACCAACGTAACTCTTCGATTACAGTACACTATTCTCCAGTAGGACCTACGAACAGCCAAGTCATTGAATAATTTTTGTGTCTTTTAGAAAGTGAAGATTAACAGTATTTTCGTTATTTTGGAATAACAACTACAAAATTTTCTGAACAGGTATATGTTCTAACTAAGAAAGTGTTATTCCAAAATAACGAAAATACAGCCAAGTTATTGTCTATAATATAAAAATAGAGCTAAGAATTTAAGTACAAGCTCGCGGGGAGGCGAGCTTTGCAATTTTTTAAAGAACAATGTAAAGTGGACAATCCGTCGTCATATATGTTAAATACCCTTGTGTGCGACCTTAAACCAAATCAAACAAACAAACATGCATTCAAAACTCCTTTATAACTAGTATATGCCGCGACTTAAAAGGACAAGATAGACTTTTTGAATACAAACCTCATTTTTCTGACAAGTAGTTTTCTGTAACTATTTTTCAGGAATGGAGTTGGTTGGGCCGTCCAAGAGAAAGTGGACAGGAATGGGTATTGAAATATTCTTTGTTTTCGGAGAAGCCCTGCTCGCCCTTGTGGCCTACTTTGTAAGAAACTGGCGACATTTACAACTGGCTATGTCAATACCTGTGGCCCTTCTACTTGTGTACTGGTGGTAAGATAATATAGAGTTTTATATGGTATACCATGTGAAATTCAATCTCCTTACTGGCGTCCGTTCGAAAATTTATTTTGCAAGTATATCTTTTTTGCAAGTATATGCAGAAAGGTAAATTAAATAATTAAGTTAAATGAGAAACCCTGCCATTGACGTTGGACTTACAGTTAAAAGCAAACGACGACGCATACTCGTAGGATCGAATTAACGTACTTTTTAATTATGATATCCAAGACGGTGATGATTTATATTTGCTTACATGATTTATGCGCTTTGGAGCTTTTTGTTAGCATTATTCCAAATACTAAACACCGGTTATAATTTTGTTGCAGAAAAAAATAAGCATTGTTAATGTGTACAAAATAACATAAATTTCGTTTTCTTTATTGGTCAATCTAGGATAATCCCGGAGTCTCCAAGATGGCTGCTCGCCAATGGGAAACAAGACGAAGCCAATAAAATTCTACAGAGAGCTGCTAAAATAAATAAAACTACTCTCCCCCCAAACTGTTTTGATGAGAAAGAAGAAGTGGCCAAGACTAAACTCTGGCAACTTTTTACTAATAAAACTCTTTTTATCAGGACAATGGTCATCTTTATTAACTGGTAGGTGTATTTTCAATCAAGTACACAATTAAGCAAATACATATTATGTTACGAGCTGCTCATCATGGCGGATCACACAGTGTATACATAGAAAAATTAATTTTTGTGTATTTTAGAAAGTGAGTATTTACAGCGTTTTCGTTATTTTGTGATAACACTTTCGTAGTTTGAATAGGTACTTATTCTGAACATTACAACCTGCAATCATTTCATGAACTAGAATCTATTCAAACTACAAAAGTGTTATCCCAAAATAACGAAAACACACTCTTAGTAGTGATAGTTCTTTGAAGGTTCTTTTGATGATGGAATAATTACGTCAAAAACGGTTCTTTCATATAATAACATAGGGATATATGGTTGCTGCGAGGATTCCAAAGGAAACCATAAAGGATTCACCCAGGGCCATGACTGAAGAACCCTTAATGATTCAATCAGAGCCATGACTGAAGAACCTTAAAGGGTTGCACCAGAGCCATGACTGAAGAACCATAAATGATTCAACCAGAGCCATGACTGAAGAACCATAAAGGATTCAACCAGAGCCATAACTGAAGAACCATAAAGGATTCACCCAGGGCCATGACTGAAGAACCCTTAATGATTCAATCAGAGCCATGACTGAAGAACCCTAAAGGATTCAACCAGAGCCATAACTGAAGAACCATAAAGGATTCACCCAGGACCATGACTGAAGAACCCTAAATGATTCAACCAGAGCCATGACTGAAGAACCCTAAAGGATTCAACCAGAGCCATGACTGAAGAACCTTAAAGGGTTGCACCAGAGCCATGGCTGAAGAACCATAAAGGGTTCCACCAGAGCCATGACCGAAGAACCTTGAAGGGTTCCATTAGAGCCATATTTTTCTAAGAGTGTACACAGGCTTAATGGAAAACAATATTAAGCGGTGAAACAAATGCCGGGTCAACAGTCATATTTTTATGGTAGAGACACACAATTTTGTTTGCCTTCAGTAGGATTCGAACTAGCACTGAACTAGGACAGACGAACGGATTTTGAAAACCTGAACTAGATTCCCTTTCTGCTCCCTGGCTACATTGCAGTTAAACCATAATCCAAACGGTGGATCTCATATTTATTTTCGCTGGGAAATGGATTTGTCGCTTTTATGATGCAGGCATTGATGCTGATGATGTAGTAATGTTTTCCCTAAGAAAATGACGGATAAGAGGCGATTCGTCTGATAATTCTCTCCAAATTTCCTATGACATAAAAAAAAAAAAAAAATACCGATGTAGTCCAATCTGAAAAGTGGGAGAAAAACACTTTTTATTATATCTTTAAATGGTACAGAAACCACCTCACCGTCTCCACTTCAATTTTTACAAACTTGCGCTAAATCTCAATGTATCATTCAGCCAATTTGAATTTTCTTCTCCTATCAGTAAAAAACAAGACGTCCCTTGACAATGACGTCAGCTGCTCGACAATACACTGTAAAAAATTCCCTAAGAAAGTTATGGAAACAATTCTATAACGCATGCAATGCAGAATTTTCTTCAACTTGTGTGGAATTTTCCTTTCCCCGACTCTATGAAATTTATGGAAATTCCGTTAGTGCTTTATTCGAGGCTATTCCTTAATTCTTTCCTATACACGTTAAGGAATATATATATATATATATATATATTTTTTTTTTTTTTCAATTTATGTGCACATTGAGTTAAATTAATACATTCTCTTATTATCCGTCAACCTAATTCGTTGGGTACTGATTTGTCAATTTGCAAGAGGTAAAAACCCGTAAACCACGTGAGATTTGTTGTCTCATAGTCAATAAAATTACAAACATCATCAAACACGGGCGCCTCCACTTCAATTTTTCTATTCTTAGTTTAATAAATATTACATTAGAAAAGGCTCTGTTTTTCAAGAACAAAGTTTAAAATATAAATAATTTTTGTTAAAACCGTTCTGGAGCCCGTTGCATGATTTAAATAAAAGCATGAATAATTTTGTAATAAATTAAATTTGACTTTGTACATACTGAGCATATTTTTTTTCTTCTAATTTACGCTTTCCTTTAAGACATGTTAATAAATTAAAATATAAAGACTTAAATAAATCACACTGACATAATTAATATAAAATTTCGTCTTGTGAAATGCCAATAGTTTGTGAATACCCCTGATACGGTCATGGCGTACACAAGTGATTTCATCACAGGAATATTCTTCAAGGGAGATAACTTTGGGCAATTATAGACGAGCAAAAATTGTTCAATACGAATAGGAGTCTCGGGAAGTTCGTAAGGGAAGAAATTTTATCTTTGCAAAGCGGTCCTCTGACGTCAGAACATTCGTGATAGTGGAGCTTTTACATGATGTCAAAGACATTTTTGCATTGTGACGTTAGTAAAAACTCCATGAATCTCGACCGTTTTGATGTCAGAGAACCACATTTAATGGAACATTACGAGACTCCCATTGAGGCTTGATGGATAATGAATTCGTTATAATCAATTTTCCTCACGGTGAACGGACTTTTATAACCGTTCTGCACGCTCATACGCCTGCGGCTCAAGGCGCTCGAGCTTGCAGGAAGGTTATAAAAGTCCGTATACTCTTCGAAAGGCGTCAATAACTAGTATTATTTCAGATTTCTTACTATACTTTACAATCTTTAACTCCTCAGTGGTTGTCATTATATTATACAAATGTATGGGTTATTTCAGTATGAATTTGTTTTAGGGTTGTTGTCACCATGACATATTACGGACTATCACTAAACAGCGGCTACCTATATGGAAATATCTACTTGAACTTCTTCCTGTCATGCGTGGTTGAATTCCTGGGATACATCCTCTGCTTACCGTTATTAGATCGAATAGGAAGAAAATTGCTACATTGTGGATCTATGTTGGCTGGAGGGTTAGCTTGTTGTTGCACTATATTTACCGTCATTTACTTACCACAAGGTACTTATCAGAACAAGAGATATACTATTTCTTATTTGCAGTGAATAAACAGTAGACCCGTTCAATGAGTGACTGAAGGAGGCACTTGATTATCATATACAATTAACTCTTATTTTAATGGGAGTCTCGTAATGTTCTATTGAATGCGGTCCTCTGACGTCAAAACGGTCTAGATTCATGGACTTTTTACTTACATCACAATGCAAAAATGTGTGTGACGTCATGTAAAAGCTCTACTACCATGAATGTTCTGACGTCAGAGAACCGCTTTGCAAAGATAAAATTACCTCCCTTGCCAACTTCCCGAGACTCCCATTGGAATCAAATTTCTTGAAAACTCTAGGACGTCCCACATCTATCATGTTTTGTCCTTGAATTTGCAATCTTAACTATCGTAAACTTTTAGTCTGCTTGTTTATTTCATTGGGAGTTTCTGCCGTATTCAGGCGATTTCGTTCAACATACCTTTCTTAACGGAATTTAGCACTTAATAAAATAGTTCAAATTGGATTAAGTGTATTAAATCAGTGATTACAGTCTGCTTTATAAAATTAATGAAATAATAGCATTATTCCCACTAATGAGTTTCACAAAGTAGAGTATAAAACTTACAAAGCCATTAAAAGAAACGCATGAATACATGGTGATTCAATATATTTTAAAACTATTGTCAAGAACGAAAATCGCTTTAATTGGAGTTGTAAGTTTACTTTGCTTCATGAAATAATATTCTTTGACTTTCTAGAATCGCAGTGGGTGACAACGCTTCTGGCCATGATTGGGAAAATGGGAGCTTCCGCAGCATTTGCTGTTATATACATCTGGTCTTCGGAGTTATTTCCCACGAAAATACGGAACGGGGGCATGGGGGCCAGTTCTATGGTGGCTAGAGTTGGAGGAATGGTCTCCCCATATATTGCTGATCTGGTGAGTATTTAATATTGGTTAAACTAGTCAGCAAGTTATGAGCCAGCTCCATGGTGGCTAAACTTGGCGGCATGGTCTAGCCATATTTTGCTGATCTGATAGGTACACTCTTCCAAAAAAGAAACGCAAAAGAGAATTTTCGGAGTATTGCACCGATACCAGTGGCTGATACAGGATTGCACGGATATCAGTGGTGGATACGGGATTGCACGGATACCAATGACGGATACAACATTGCACGGATACCTGTGGCTGATACAGGATTACACGGATACCAGTGGCGGATAAAGGATTGCACGGATACCAGTGGCGGATACAGGATTACACGGGTAGCAATGGTGGGTACGGTATTGCACGGATACCACTGGCGGATACAGGATTGAACTAAATAGGGCAGGGAAAGGGGTGACTATCACATCTCAACAGACAAACTCGGTCTTGGAAACTTTGAGAACGAGGACGATTGTAGAGGCAACCGTAGCTAATTGTTGGGCACTGAAATTGCATCAGTTATTTTGATTGATTAACCGGTTGCTCAAATCACTGGTAACTTAGCAGGCTGTTAGATGACGTTGCGCAACAAATAATATTTATTATGATGGGGCGTTCTTTAATATTTGACAGGTTTTTACGGGATACTACCCGCCCAAGTTAAAAAGGCTAGAAACGTGTTTTGCTGTAGTCTGCTAAAGTTTAAAACATTGAGGAAGGCCGAGGGTCCGGGGTGGCCCTAGCCTGTGGACAAAGACAACCGGAGCGGCAATTTAGGCTCATTTTGGAAATAAAACCTGGGCCACGACCTTGATTATAGATATATATTTTAAGAGACAAGAGACTTTTAAAATCTAAACCATTCAATATATTTATAATCTCAAGTTTTTGGATTTGTTTGTTTAAGAGCATATTGTTTCAAACTTGATGTAATTGCAGTCCGTCACACGCCCCTATGTGCACCTAAACGGAAGAGTTATGCTATACCAAACTGTTTTAAGATAAGAGATTCATTATTTCCAGTCATGTGCAGCAGAACTTTCGCACAAAACTCCAGGCGCCACTTTCACAAAAAGACACACGACAATAAAATAGCCTACGATATTCTTACGCTATAGTTTAACATGACGTAATTTTATCGTACGATATTTATTTGTCGTACGACGTTTTGTGAAAGTGGCCCCAGGGGCCGATTGATCAAAGCTAAAATAAGTTACCGATTCGTAAGATGACGTCATGTTGCACTTAATTCTATTTTGACGTGACGTCCATTTCTTTGTGACGCAACGTCATCTAACTGACTGCTCTGAGCAACCCGACCTATTAAAGTCAAACGGCAGTATACACGAGTGACGGTATGCTTTCATTGCTTAACACTGGCGAAACATTGCGTTTCCAACAGAAAACTTTTTGTCATAAATTTATTTATTGTTACTTTAGACTAAGTTTAACTCTTTAAAACAACCAATCATAACGTTTCAGGGGGAATTATTTGGCGGTGATATTGGAACAGCTTTGCCCTTGATGGTTTTTGGGGCGGCTTCTGTCGCCGCAGGTCTGGCTTCGCTGGCACTTCCCGAAACACTTAATCGGAAATTACCGGACACTATACAAGATGGAATCGATTTTGGAAAGTAAGTTTAGTGGAATAATTTTCCCTGAAATACATAACTTTATTTTTTACTTTTTTTTTTAACATACATGTTTCCAAACGATTTTGTCTCTGAATATACAATCTATTGGCCTAAAGTATTTTTTCAATTCCAGGAGCAGTCCCGAAACAGCAAAGAATGCCATAGAGTTAAAGAATACCTACAAGAAAACCGATTTGGATTCTAAATACACATATGACAACCCTGCGAAAGAAGTAGCCTAATTAAACAGAGGCGTTTTATTTTAGGAACGGTGTAAAAAACGAAGTGGATAGCAGTAGATGCAAATTCACAATATACATCGTAAAAAGTTGTTTAGATATATCGAGGATACTGAAAACTATTACTATAGGCCTTACTTATTTAAAAAATAATTTCAGAGAGCAAGTTCATAAGATCACAATATATGAAAATGATTTTTAAAGAAGACAAATTATTTTGTTTCTCGTATTCGAAGTTAGGATTAGGTCTTTGAACAACAAAGAAAACTAACTCGATCTCGTCGAACAGCGGTGTTACAAAGAAAACAAAAGAAAAAAGAAGCAAACTGTGCACAAATGGGTGTCAATTAAATGTAGCTATTTAGGGAAAAGCATCATAATTGGTGTTACACAAAATTATGGGGCAACCTGTTTACAAGGCTACAGGACATCTGGTTCACCTTGCCAAAGGTTATCGCCATTGGGCTATATGTCTTGTAAGGCAAACGGCTCTCACAATGGTATTTGTGATATATTTGTTTCAAACCACTGCAGTTTTCATCAAAAGTGTATTCAGAAATAGTTGTGAGCTAAATGCATGGCAAAATCCTGTTGCAATGTGTGTTGCGTCACTTGATAGCGTGCAGTTTTAGACTTTATATACTGCCGGTGTCTCTTAACTCTGGATTTCTTCCAAGTATACAACGCCATCATCAGATTTAATGACCTACTGAATGATTACAACTGTGCTCTTCTTAATTTGTTTTTTAAGTATCGGAAACAACTTAACTTGTGAAACAATTTCCCCGATATGCTCAACTGTGTTCTCTGATTAAATAAGTATTTCAGTGGATAAAAAAATTCCTCTTCCCTGCTTGTCCCACCAATGGCTTTCGACGTTACATTTATATATGCTTATAAAGGGAATCGGCTAGGGATTTGTCGTCCGGTAGAACTGCAGTCACAAAACGGTCAACAGGCCCGCCACAAGAAGCCCAGGTGATCGTGTCATATCACACAGTTTCGGACGACAGTTCTCAATAAAGTTTCACTTGCCCCATTTTCTTTTTGCCGCCAGGTGTCAACAATACAAATAGGGTCATCAAATAAATCCTACTACACATCTATCTGCCTAGCCCCCGGTATCTGGTAAAATAAGACTTTAATAACAGTTACTTCAGATTCATTTTTACAGGTAATTTATTCGTAAGTTACACATTCCCATCGGTAATACGACAGACAGTGTCATCGATTTCAAAAGTTTCCTGATGGGAACTGTCCGGTAGGTTTTATTTTACTACCATATTTAAAACACTTTCCTTTGGTAAATGACATCTATGCCTTATAACATTGATGTCCATAGGCTCATAGGGTTAATGCTCAAAACCAACAAACGGTGTTATAAAGCGGACTTTTTTGGACAAAAATGCAAAACAACTGCATGTAAATATATATTCTTTGGTTTAAACATACAGTGAAATTTATTGCAGAGAAATTGTTCATAATTGTAGACTATTTGCTTAATCAGAAATAAAATCCTAAATTCAATCAGCTTTGTGTTACGCCTTAGATCTTAAAACCGCAAGACACCTAAAGATCAGCTCGTGGCCGAAGTTTAGTGTTGAGCGTTTGCGCTTACTAATCATACGTCAATTTACCTTTAAAGGATCGATTCCGTCTGTCGACCATCGGGTATATGAATAAGTTACACGAAATGGCTCCGGTAATAGCAGGGTGGGTTTTTACGAGATTTCTTCTGGGTTTTCAACCGTAATTAGCTACAGTATGAAATGGACAATCCGTCTTCATATAAGTGAAATACTCTTGATTACGAAAATTACACCTCAAAAAAAAAAAAAACAAACCTAAAGATAAAAATGAAAACAGTTATCACAAAGTTTACGTTTTCGAATGTCGGATAGCCTGAAATTCGAAGATCAAATGTCGCATAACAGGCTAACTTCAGCTTCCTGTCTCCTGTTGGGTCAGGACACAATATTTTTTGTTGGATCAGATACCGTATTTCTTGTTGGTTTAGATCACATGATCTCTTGCTGGTTGAGATAACAATATCTCTCGTTGGTTCCGATCCCAATATATCTTGTTGGTTCAGAACACCATATCCCTTGTTGGTTCAGATCACTATATCTCTTATTGGTTCGGATCACATCATCTCTTGTTGGTTTAGAACAAAATATCGTTTGTTGGTTCAAAACACTATATCTCTTGTTGGCTCAAATCACATTATGTCTTGCTGGTTTAGAACAAAATATCGCTTATTGGTTCAGAACACTATATCTTGTTGGTTCAGAACCCTATATCTTGTTTGTTCAGAACACTATATCCTATTGTTCAGAACACTATATCTTGTAGGTTCAGAACACTATATCTTGTTGGTTCAGAACACATGATCTCTTGCTGGTTGAGATCACAATATCTCTCGTTGGTTCCGATCCCAATATATCTTGTTGGTTCAGAACACAATATCCCTCGTTGGTTCAGATCACTATATCTCTTGTTGGTTCAGATCACATCATCTCTTGTTGGTTTAGAACAAAATATCGTTTGTTGGTTCAAAACACTACATGTATATCTCTTGTTGGCTCAAATCACATTATGTCTTGCTGGTTTAGAACAAAATATCGTTTGTTGGTTCAAAACACTATATCTTTTGTTGGCTCAAATCACATTATGTCTTGCTGGTTTAGAACAAAATATCGCTTGTTGGTTCATTACACTATATCTTGTTGATTCAGAACCCTATATCTTATTTGTTCAGAACACTATATCCTGTTGTTCAGAACAATATATCTTGTAGGTTCAGAACTTTATATCTTGTTGGTTCAGAACACTATCCTGTTGGTTCAGAACACTATATCTTGTTGGTTCAGAACACTATATCTCTTGTTGGTTCAGAACACTATATCTTGTAGGTTGAGAACACTATATCTTGTTGGTTCAGAACACTATATCTTGTAGGTTCAGAACACTATATCTTCTTGGTTCAGAACACTATATCTTGTTTGTTCAGAACACTATATCCTGTTGTTCAGAACACTATATCTTGTAGGTTCAGAACACTATATCTTGTAGGTTCAGAACACTATATCTTGTTGGTTCAGAAAACTATACTGTTGGTTCAGAACACTATATCTTGTAGGTTCAGAACACTATATCTTGTTGGTTCAGAACTATATCTTGTTAGTTCAGAACACTATATCTCGTAAGTTCAGAACACTATATCTTGTTGGTGTAGAACACTATATCTTGTTGGTTCAGAGCTATATCTTCTTGGTTTAGAACACTATATCTTGTAGGTTCAGAACATTATTTCTTGTTGGTTCAGAACACTATATCTTGTTGGTTCAGAACACTATATCTTGTAGGTTCAGAACACTATATCTTGTTGGTTCAGAACACTATATCTTGTAGGTTCAGAACACTATATCTTGATGGTTCAGAACGCTATATCTTGTTGGTTCAGAACACTATATCTTGTTGGTTCAGAACACTATATCTTGTTGGTTCAGAACACTATATCTTGTAGGTTCAGAACACTATACCTTGTAGGTTCAGAACACTATATCTTGTTGGTTCAGAACACTATATCTTGTTGGTTCAGAACACTATATCTTGTTGGTTCAGAAGACTATATCTTGTTGGTTCAGAACACTATATCTTGTAGGTTCAGAACACTATACGTTGTAGGTTCAGAACACTATATCTTGTAGGTTCAGAACACTATATCTTGTTGGTTCAGAACACTATATCTTGTTGGTTCAGAACACTATACATTTGTATCTTGTAGGTTCAGAACACTATATCTTGTAGGTTCAGAACACTTTATCTTGTAGGTTCAGAACACTATATCTTGTAGGTTCAGAATACTACATCGCTTGTTTGTTAATAATATGGCTTAGAGCACTAGGTTTTTATACATCTACACATTATAACTGGCTTTGAGCACATAATTCGCTTCTGGTTCAAAACACGATGACAAAGATATATATTTTCCTGTAACGGTTAAAACACAACTAGTAACTATAGATTTACCCATGATGTTATGTCATACTTTTTGAGCACAATATCTCTTATTTGGTATTGTCAGAGAAGAATATAAATCTTATTCACTATGATTACTTTATATTTCGTTGATCGTGATAATTTTATATTTTGTTGACTGACATAACTTTATATTTTGTTGACTGAGATAACTTAATATTTCGTTGACTGGGATAACTTTATCTTTCATTGACTGAGATAACTTTATCTTTCGTTGACTGAGATAACTTTATAATTTGTTGACGAAGATAACTTTACATTTTTGTTGACTGAGATATCTTTATATTTGTGTTGACTGAGATAACTTTATATTTTGTTGACTGAGATAAATTTATATTTTGTTGACTGAGATAACTTTATATTTTATTGACTGAGATAACTTAATATTTTGTTGACTGGGATAACTTTATCTTTCATTGACTGAGATAACTTTATACTTTTTTACTGAGATAACTTTATATTTTGTTGACTGAGATAACTTTATATGTTGTTCACTGAGATAACTTAATATTATGTTGGCTGAGATATCTTTATATTTCGTTGACTGAGATAACTTTATCTTCCGTTGACTGAGATAACTTTGTATTTCGTTGACTGGGATAACTTTATCTTTCGTTGACTGAGATATCTTTATATTTCGTTGACTGGGATAACTTGATATTTTGTTGACTGGGATAACTTTATATTTTGTTCATTGAGATAACTTTATCTTTTGTTGATCGAGATAACTTTATCTTTCATTGACTGAGATAACTTACTATTTTGTTGGCTGAGATTTCTTCATATTTCGTTGACTGAGATAACTGTATCTTTCCTTGACTGGGAATTGACTGAGATTACTTTATATTTCGTTGACTGAGATAACTTTATATTTTGTTGACTGACATTACTTTATATTTTGTTCACTGAGATAACTTTATATTTCGTTGACTGCGATAACTTTATCTTTCGTTGACTGGGATAACTTGATATTTTGTTGACTGAGATAACTTTATATTTTATTCACTGAGATAACTTTATCTTTCGTTGATTGAGATAACCTTATCTTTCGTTGATCGAGATAACTTTATCTTTCGTTGACTGAGATAATTTAATATTTTGTTGGCGGAGATATCTTTATATTTCATTGACCGGGATAACTTTATCTATCCTTGATAGAGATAACTTTATCTTTCGTTGACTGAGATTACTTTATATTTCTTTGACTGTGATAACTTTATATTTTGTTGACTGACGTTACTTTATATTTTGTTCACTGAGATAACTTTATATTTCATTGACTGAGATAACTTTATCTTTCGTTGACTGAGATAACTTTAAAATTTGTCGACTGAGATAACTTTATATTCTGTTGACTGAGATAACTTTATATTTTTTGACTGGGATAACCTTACATTTTTTGACTGGTATAACCTTATATTTTTTACTTAGATAACTTTATATTTTGTTAACTGAGATAACTTTTACTTTCGTTTACTGATATAATTTATATTTTGTTGACGAAGATTACTTTATATTCTGTTGACTGAGATAACTTTATATTTTTTGACTGGGATAACTTTATCTTTCGTTGACTGAGATAACTTTATATTTTGTTCACTGAGATAACTTTATCTTTCGTTGATCGAGATAGCTTTATCTTTCGTTGCCTTAGTTGGCTTTATCTTTCGTTGACTGAGATAACTTTATATTTTGTTGACGAAGATAACTTTATATTTTGTTGACTGGGTTAATTCTATCTTTTGTTGACCGAGATAACTCTATCTTTTGTGGACGGAAATAATCTTATCTCGTGTTTACTGTTATAGCTTTATATCTTGTTGACTCAGTGAACTTTATATCTTGTGGGCTGAGATGTATTAGCTCCTTAATGATGGAGAAAGCATAATGTCTTGTTGACTTAGAGAACTCTAGTTAACCGAGATAAGATTATATCCTGCTGTCTGAAATAACTGCAACTCTTGTTGACATAGATAACTTTCTCTTTTTGTGACTGACATATTGCAGTGCTTCTTCATCTTTTCCTTTGCTTCTGATAATTTTTTTTTAATCGACACCCTATTAAGAACTGTTCCTTGATCAAGATAATGTATTGTCTGACAAATTCAAAGGGTATTTACCTGCTCCCATAGGCCATTACGCGATGGTAAATGATTGGACACATAGCCACTAGGTACCTTATTTGAAATAGCTACTGAGTTTGCTGGCTTACAATCGTGTAATTGCCCTAGAGCGAGATTTGGAGTAGGGGTCAAATCTTCGATTAAGTAGACCTACATGTTTAATATCCCGAATAAACTTTTATTAGGTAAACATGCATAAAACGTGGGAAGTTACAGGACCTCAGACTAAAATGTCAAGTCTGTAGTCGGGGTGGAAGAGAGAAGAATGGTGTGTTAGCAAGAAATACTTGAACCGTATTTTTGTATGTTTAACCAAACCAATGTGCGATTTTAATTCTTATTTGGCATATAAAATGTATCAGAAAGTTCAATATATCAAATATTATTGCTCAGAACTAATAGAACCCAGTATAGCCGGTAGATGAAAAAACTTGAAATTACACAGTTATGTGCCTTTTTAACTGTGTATCTCTAAACATCGCTAATTGGTGTGATAGATTATGAGATACGGAACTCTGTGTCAAAGGGAACATATACTACTTGAACAAGGTATATGGCGAAGTATTTATAATCGATAGCCATTATTAACATTAAGGGTATGTGGTCAGTGAAATAAATACGACTTAGCATGAGCAGTACAAACGTTGTCCTGCGCTTTCTTCCAGTTTTCGCCAGCAACATTTGTCGAATAAGTTGTGGAACCTTTTGACGTTGGTGATGCGCCTCGTTGAAGACACTGAGATTCACACCTGATAAAACTATCGTGCCCAAAGGGTAGGTCCCATATGTCACAGATCAAACGTATTTTCCTGTTGCCAGGCAATCAATGGATACAGGCCGGAAATGAGACCTTTAGCGCGGCTCTTCTGTAAATGTTTTTATTCCCGAGGGTAGAGTACATCCAGATTAGAAAGATTATTACTACACATTTCTTTGAGCTTAAGGCCTGATATCGATGACTGTAATTAGACTGAGATTATAGACAAAGCAGCACAGGGTAATACCAAAGTGGGTGAGTTAATCACTACACAGGCCAGTTCGTTGTCTTCAAAAACTTGAAATTCCCCCAATAAATGTCCAGGTAGAGTGAATGCACCAACTAAGACATCGGCTGTACTTAAGAGAGCAGGAAGCCGTTGGTTGGTGTACGGACACAGGAGTTAAACAGTAATAGTATAAGACCAATAAGTAAAATGAAGACTATAGTTTTATGGTGATCAGCACATTCCAGGCTCGCAATTCTGTAAAGATCTGATTTTACATTTTCTTGGAGTCCAGATATTTGGACAAATTGTGTATCGGATGCAATTGGAATATCACAGTGGACGGAACAGAAATGTATCTAAACCATTTTATGCTGTATACCATAAGGTTTATTAATAATTTTCTCTTCCTTAGCTAGACGATTCACCAAAGAAACCCTCAATCTCAGTGCACTAGCTGGCAGATGAGTATACCACTGGAACATGGAGACTGATCACGATAAGATCAGATTTTATATAATTTCCATTTTTCCCCGTCTGATCATCGCATAGACCCCAGGCTATAATCTTAAGACAGCATTAAGGATGACATAGATAATTAAAACTTGTTAATTTCCGGGTTGGAAAGATAAAAAGCTTTGATCTATTACATTTATCAAGGCCGTCCGATTAATCCCTTGGGTCTCGTAGACTGACGATTAGACCACAACTGTTACATAATAATTTATGAAGATTAAGACAAACAGCATTACGATGATAATGTAGCAAATATATCCGACAGAAAAGAAAATACTTGTTAATACTTAAAGTAATAGGAGTACTTTTGATTAACGTGTCGCATACATTTTTTTGTTTAATTTGTTACCCTGTTGTAAGTCAAAATGACTATGTTAGAAATTACGTAAACTGTAAAGAAATTATTCTGAAACCACCTGTACGGTCGGGTAAGAGAAAATCTTACATTAATAGAAGGATTCGAGATAGTCCATTCGAAAACGTGAACTGAATGTTTCGAAATAACTCTTTAGCAGACCTCAAAAAGCGGATCAGAGATAGTCCAATAGCATACATCCAAAAGAAGATCAGAGATAGTTCCTTAGCATACATCAAAAAGCGGATCAGAGATAGTTCATTAGCATACATCAAAAAGCGGATCAGAGATAGTTCATAAGCAGACATCAAAAAGTGCATTAGGGATAGTTCATTTACTGAAAGTAACATTCGGGTAAGAGATAGTTCATTCGTAGACATCAATTGCAGGATTAGAGATATTTTATTTGCTCACATTAAAAGAAAGATTACAGAAAGTTTATTTGTACACATAAACAGTCGGATAAAAGATCGTTCATTTGCCGATAGTAGCATTCGGGTAGAGATAGTTCTTAGTATCGACACCAAGGTGTATAATAAAAAGTTGATTCAATCTATGAAATAGTTGTTGCCATCTGCAGTATCTATAGATAGCATTACGTAAGGGTTAGTTTTACAAAAGACAAATCAATGAATTTTGTACAAATATTTACCCCTGAATAAGCATAAATCTTTATAATGATTTGAATACACAGTCGAATACTGAAAAAGACACGAAATTGCGACACGATTGTTATCACTAGATTAAATATCAGTCGTGTAAAAAAGACACGTATCACGCGGACCTTCCCAGTGATTTCTTTCGGGTTCTCTCTCAAGATCTACATTCTTTTAGACTAAATAAAATCGAAAGTGGAAATATTGCAACGCTGGTACTATATGGCTGCACGAGATCACACGAAGAAATTTATTTTATATTTATTGATCGGTATAAATATGATGCCTTGGAAGGCAATTCGCCGTCGTCCTAGCGTTAGCCATTGTAGCTCAGTCGGTACGAGTGTTGGCTCTGGTAGACCTAGCGCGAATAAGACTGGAGGTAAACAATTTATCTTTCGTATACCCTATACAAAGAATATGATTTTAAAAATTTTCTTCAATGGCAGGGAAACAAACACGGGAAAAGGCAAGGGAAATTGTTTCATTGGGGCATTTATGATGATATGATTTCATTTCTGAACAATATTAACCAGATAATGCATGTTTGGAATGGTAAATCGTGACTTGTCGTCTCACATTACATCATTTCACTTAGAAATGGCCAATTTGTATAGTCCTAAATAGAAGATCAATAGCAGTAAACTTGATCGCTGTAAAAGCTTTATACAGATATATCGATGACAAATACGCATGCGAATCACAAAGACAATTCATATCTGTCAAAAAGGTTATAATTTATTTAAGTTCTCTAAAAAATGATAGAAAGAGAGTTTTCAATTTTATCGCACCTAAACAAATTGGACGGAGAGCATCTTTGATATGGCAAGCATTTTGGAATTTACACAAACCCTATCGAGCAAACACGGTATGCTTGATGATTTTAATGATTTGCACCCTGCGGATGAAACCATTGGCTCATCTGTTCGTTTGAATACATGATACTCCCATCGTTGGTTAACATGCTATTCCGGGCTCACTCTAGGCAGTCGCAGAATCACTGTTATCAAGATTCGGGATATACTGTAGCAAATCGATGCCATTTATTTTGGAATTCTCGAATTTCTTATAAAAGGATAGCAGCCGATCACTGGTTCACTCTTAGGAAAGATTTGGAACGATTGTGGTTGTTGTATTTACATCAAATTAATCAAGATATAATCACATAGCTGATAACTGAGCAGACACTCTCTGTTTTATCCCACCTCTTCGATGTCAGAAGATCATCACTGGACGTTTATTAATGCTGCGACGACGAACTCTCTTCAATACCCGGAAAAGATGTCAAATGTCAGTCGTTATCTGTATGTGGGCTGCGTATTTTGTGATTTGATTTACCGTGGCCAGTTGTAGAACGATACTAGCCTGCGGTAATGACAGTTCCGTTAGAGCCAAAGCGGAACTAGATCGAGAAAACAAGTTATGTTTCTAGGATACCACATTTTGAATGTCTGTCAACCAATGTGGTTTTTGTGGTTGGCGTTTTGATATCAGGCTGTAAAATGGATTGATGCACACGGAATTGACAGGTCGACAGAGGAGCTAATTAAGGCAACTCAAGTTATGTTTCTAAGACACCCGGATAACATTTTAAATATAAGTCAGTAGTTAGATTATTTGTAGTGGGTGTTTTGACTGGCCACTGAGCTCAGGCCGATATAGTCTGCTGGAGGAAATGGAGCTCTTTAGGAGGGTACAAAATGGCACCCTTACACTCTTAAAAATATTTGTTCTATGAGAGTTCCTTAGAAAAGAGGATGGTTCTATACAGAACCATTACGACAAAAAACGGTTCTTTGATAAATGAAGAAGGGAAGCAATATTGGAACAGTTGATGTAAGGGTTCCACACAGAACCAAAAAGGGTTCAACAAAAGCCCTGACTGAAGAAGCTCAAAGAGTTCCATTAGAGCCATATCTTTCTCCACGTGTGTACCATTTTTTGCGAATAAAATAACCGTAAATATCCTTTTCTATCAGGCCTTGTAATTAAACCGCGATAAACGACACAAACATTTAATCGTATTGGAAATAGCGATATTTTCGATTGTGGTCGCAGATTGATTGAACTGCCTATGGCTTTACTGAAAGGATGCAACCATGCATTGTAAACTTTACAGCCATTGTTTTATGTTTAAGACACATGCTCTCAATCCCGGCCAGCAGTTTGACACATTGTTTCTTCGTACGGTTAATGTACTTTCAACATAGTCAAGTGGATGTACAACAGGGCTGCACATTTGAATCGAAACGACTATATGCTGTTTAATTAAATTATCATTAGAATTGAGTTTTTATCAGATCATCTGCCTAAGCGAGTCAAGTGATCAAAAGCAGCGGCCTTGTCAATGACATTTGCAAATTTAATTTATGAAAGCCTTTCAGCTTATCACACCGGTTATTAACAAGTTTTAATTACCTGTCTCGTCCG
This sequence comes from Mopalia muscosa, assembly GCA_031763545.1. NCBI lineage: Eukaryota > Metazoa > Mollusca > Polyplacophora > Chitonida > Mopaliidae > Mopalia > Mopalia muscosa. Next base: position 6,384 of record JARFOD010092323.1, on the reverse strand, counting down.
TTATCTTGTAATAGGTTTTAGTCTGGGGTTATCGCGATACCCAGAATGAAAAAAAAGACATTGTGTATTATCTGAGGGAATCTTATGTCGTCTCCATGTTGAACGGGTTGCCATATTCTACATTGTGAATGTGGGAATCTTTGGTGATTGGTCTAGACAAGAAAGATTCAGTTATTAAAATAACATCAGGATCTACAAGCATATCGTTTCAATTTTGCCCGCTGTAATATTTCAACTGCACCCGAGACGCACTTTCTCGAAATCAGGATATCAAAGAGTCGAAAGAAAATGTCAAATCAGACCTCTACAGAGTGGCAAGTCTGGAATGTGGTGAATATCATAAAACTAGTCTTCATTTTACTCACTGGTGTATTAATACTGCTGTTAAACGGGGCAGTTATCATAGCTTTTGTGAAGAACTCCAGTGTTCGGACACCCACCAACTATTTCCTGCTCTCTTTAGTCACAGCCGATGTCTTAGTTGGAACATTCACTCTACCTGGCCATTTATTGGGTGAATTTCAAGTTTTTGGAGACAACGAACTGGCCTGTGTAGTGATTAACTCACCGACTTTGGTATTGCCCTGTGCTGCATTGCTCAGTCTTATTTCTGCCAGTATTGAACGATATACAGCAGTCATTTATCCTCTTCGATATCACGCCTTAAGCGCTAAGAAGTATATATTAATAATATGTCTAATCTGGATGTACTCCACTCTCATTGGTATTCTACCAGTGGCGGGAATAAATAATATTTCAGAAAGAGCCTCGCTGAATGCCTCACTTCCCGCTTGTAACTTTCTTCGTGTGACACCAGGTAAATATGTCGGATTTGTGACATGTAGTACGTACCTTCCGGGTATGATAGTTTTGTCAGTTGTGAATCTCCGAGTCTTCATTGTGGCGCATCGCCAACGTCAAAAGGTCCAACAACAGATCCGACGGAATCGACCATCGCTTCCAACAGAAACTGGAAGAAAGCGCAGGACAATATTTATATTGTTCATATTAGGTAATATTTATGTAATTGCCCACGTTCCCGTCTTGTTAACAATGGCTATCGATTATAAATACTTCACCATTGACCTTGTTCAAGTACCATATGTGCCCTTTGAACTTTACGTTCTAACAAGCTGCCTAGTAGCTATGTGTCCAATCGCTTACCCTCTCGTAATGGCCTACGGGAACCGGGAAATACGCTTTTATATTTTTAAAATGTGTCCGAAAATATATAATCTTGATGAAGGGACAGTTGTTTATACGGTGTCGATTATAAATAAGTAATAAGATTCAATGGACACCCTGAACAAACAAGAATCTTCCCTCTGTATCAGACAGGTTGTAACTCATTCTCTTTAATAGACATATTCATTCGTTAATCCCTGTATCTCTGATATAATTATATGTAGGCTGATTTATTTATAACCCATGCTAAATATCTTGTTAGCTACATTATTAACACTAGTTTATACACCATATTTATGGTCATTACCTTCTCTCGAGGTGTCGGTAGGTTACCCATAACACAACTCGAGATTAAGGTTTATTTAGAACTTGTCTCTGGGAGATATACATCGGATGATTCTTCGATTTTAATTGACCTACATCTCTTTGCCAGTGTGATTACTTGTAGAAATATAAAGTGTAGTTGTGTCTTAAACTGTGACAGAGCAATATATATTTGAACCAAGAATAATTGTTTCGAACCAGCAGGGAATGATTTGTTCGGAGGCTGCTGGGGTGACTGTGATCGGAAACAGTTATTATGTGTTTATGTAAAGATCTAGTGATGTAAGTCAGTTTAAATGCTTGACTTTAGCAAACTACAGATATACAACATTATTAACAAACAAGTTATTTGTGTTCTGACCAACCACAGATATGTCGTTACCCAACAAGAGATAATGTGTTCTAAGGCAAAAACAGATCGAATCTTCTGAACCAACAAGATACAATGTGCTCTGAACCAACGATGTGTTTTTAACCAACTTGATATAATGTGATCTGCACTAATATGATATATTATGATTTGAACTAACAAGAAATAATGTGTATTGAGCCAAAAAGAGCTCATGTGTTTTGAGCCAAAATGAGATAATGTGTTTTGAACTAACAAGAAATAAAATTTTCTGAATCAACGAGATGAAATGCGCTCTGAACCAACAATGCGATATTAACAAACGTGATATAATGTGATCTGTACCAATATGGTACATTATGATTTGAACTAACAAGAAATAATGTGTTTGAACCATCAAAGATAATGTGTTTTGAACCAACAAGAGATAGTGTGTTTTAAACCAACGGGAGATAACCTGTTTTGAACCAACCAGACATAGTGTGTTCTGAACCAACAATATATGCTGTGTTCTGAACCAATAAGAAACATTATATTCTGAGCTAAGAAGAAATAATATGTTTTGAACCAACAAGAGATAGCAATAATGTGTTTTAAACCAACAACAGATAGTGTGTCCTGAACCGACAATATATGCTGTGTTCTGAACCAATAAGATAAAACATAATTTGAACTAATAACAAGTATTGTGTTTGAACCAAAAAGAGATAATATGTTTTGCACCAAAAAGAGATAATGTGTTTTGAACCAACAAGAGATAATCTGTTTTGAACCAACAAGAGATTATGTGTTTTGAGCCAACAAGAGATAATGTGTTTTGAACCAACAAGAGATAATCTGTTTTGAACCAACAAGAGATAATCTGTTTTGAACCAACAAGAGATAATGTGTTTTGAACCAACAAAAGATAATGTGTTTTGAACCATCAAGAGATAATCTGTTTTGAACCAACAAGAGAAAATGTGTTTTGAACCAACAAGAGATAGTGTATTCTGGACCAACAATATATGCTGTGCTCTAAACCCATAAGAAAAATTATATTTTGAACCAACAAAATATAATGGGTTCTGAACCAATGTGAGATATTTTGCTCTGAATCAACAGAAAACGCTGTCATGTAAATAATGAACTAATGGAAACTGAGGAGAATTCAGCTTTGGCAAGCATTCTACCCCATGAAAATTCTGATTAACAAATATAAGTATAATCAAATATACAGTGATATTTTATTTGAATATAATGAATTGGTAAATCTGATGATTACAAGCATGTTATATTCATCATAACAGGAAACATGGTCCCTAAATTAAGTAAGTGGAATAACATTTGTCAGTTATTTCTCCTGGAAATTTGTGGCATTTGCACAACCGATTAAAGATGCGATACTGAATACACACAGTAACTATGTGACTGGGGTATAGATAAAGCTAACATCATTAACGACAACTTTCAAACTGGTTTTCTGTGCGGGTATATGCATTTTTCAAATAATTTACTTGTATTTTCAAATAAAGCATCAACTGTAATGGTAAACAGTCTAAGCAAATACTGGTTTTGCCTCCATAAAATTCGAAATATTATGTAGATATAAATACAGTTACATCGGTAAGGAAGTCTTTTTCACTCATTGTCAGGAGAAACAGTTGGTAGTACAGCTCTAAGTTAACTTGTACAAACAGGGTAATGTGATGGAGAAACCAAAAAAACATGTATGAAATCTCCCCCTCCCCTCTTTCCCAGAACGGTTTCTCCAACGGAAGTCACATTGAAGGATCTCTATTTTTAGCGAAGGTACAGTAAAATCAAGCTGTTTAGAAATTGCTTAATGTGTAAACTGGGTAAATGTAAAACGAAACAACTTATTGATTTCAGAATAAATATATTTGTTGGTAGACCAAAAAAGAGATTTGTCATATGGTATTGCACATTATGACAACGGTATGAAAACTTTTTAGTAGAAAGCATCAGGGATTTGTAATCCCATTAAAATCTTGACGGAAAAAGTTAAACAAGAGAAAGTTCTGTATTTAAAAAAAAAAAGAAGAAAAACAGGGATTTAAGTCTGGATTTCAAAAGTGATTTAATATCGAGCTCAAGGGCATTTCGCCTGTATGACGTCGGATTGAAACGTATCACTAGAAAGGATCTGGGATTTGAAGCCTTATTATAATCTAGACAGAAAGAAATTATAACAGAGAAAGTTCGGTATTTTAAAAAACAATAAAAAAGGATTGATTTGAAACTGGATTTAAAAATTGATTTAACATCGAGCTCAAGGGTATTTCACGTGTATGACGACAGAATGAGATAGTTGTAGATTCACAGACATGGGACTTGAAAGATAGTAATCTTTTAAAGTAAGACAAGGTCCAAAAAACATGCCCCTACTGCTCTTAGAGCAAGTAGGAATAACAAGATGGCCCATCACGGCCACCACCACAATTAACACAGCAACCCGACACGAAGCACAAGGGAACACGGCATGGCAATAACAGGATCTATATTACAAAAAAAACAGATCATGATTAGGTACATATTATACTAAATTTAAATATCACAAATCTGTACCACCATTGGCAAGGTTACAGCCCTATTGGCTGGATAAAACGCAAAAAGCCCGGGTGGCTGGTTTAAACGTAAAAAAGCTATAGTGGTTCGTTTAAAATGTAAACAGCCTTAAAGAGTGGTTTAAACGCAAAAAGCTTTAATGAGTAGTTCAAACGCAGAAAGTCCTGGTGGCTGCTGCTGGTTTAAAACGTAAAAAGCCCTAGTGGTTGGTTTGAAATGTTAACAGCTTTAAAGAGTGGTTTTAACGCAATAGCCCTTGTGGCTGGTTTAAAACGCAAAAAGCCCTGGTGGCTGGTTTAAAACGCTTACTTAAAAACTTCTTGTGTAATTCAAATCAAACTTAGTATTAGTGTTCCATGGGATAAGACGTCACTCGGGATTGATTTTGGCATGTGTTGGCATACAGGTGGCGTCACCTGGTGGCAAAGTCTAAATTGGGATCTGTATGTTGACTTTGAAAACTTCTTGTGGAATTCAAATCAAACTAAGTGTGATGGTTCCATGTGACAAGACAAAGCTTGGGATTTGTTTTGGCATATCTCAGATTACTGGTGGCGCCATCTGGTGGCAAACTCTTAATTTCGGTTCTATATATTAATTTAAAAACTTCTTGTGCAATTCAAATCAAACTAAGTATAAGTGTCCCATGGGACAGGACGTCACTCGGCATTCATTTTGGCATGTGTTGACCTAAAGGTGTCGCCATTTGGTGGCAAAGTCTAAATTGGGTTTCTGTATGTTAACTTTGAAAACTTCTTGTGGAATTCAAATCAAACTAAGTGTGATGGCTCCATGTGACAAGACATCGCTTTGGATTAGTTTTGGCATATATCGGACTACAGGCGGCGCCACCTGGTGGCAAAGTCTAAATTTCGGTTCTGTATATTAATTTAAAAACTTGTTATGCAATTCAAATCAATTTTAGTATAAGTTTCCCATGTGACAAGACGTCACTTGGGATTGATTTTGGTGTGTGTCAACCTACATGTGGCGCCAAGTGTTGCTCTAAATTTGGTTTCTGTGTGTTTACTTAAAAGCTTCCGATGGGATTCGAATCAAACCTCATGTGATTGTTCCAGCTGACAAACCATCCCTTTGGATTAGTTTTGGCCTATATTGGACTACAGGGGACGCCACCCGGTGACAAAGTCTAAATTTTGGTTCTGTATGCTAATTTCAAAACTTTTTGTGGAATTCCAATCATACTTAGTTGGTACCGGGTATGAGTGTTCAATTTGACAAGACAGAGTTAAGATATTCCACATGTCAAGATGCCGTTTAGGATTTTGTTTGGTGTATTTTTTGTCTAGACATGCGGTCACCTGGTGGATTCTATTCAAACCCGTCTTTAATATTTCATGAGACAAGGTTGTTTAGGGCGTATATTGCGACTCACTTGAGCTCGTGTTCTCCTACTGAGCTGGCTATAATCTTAAGACTTTGCTGTACCTTGCTGTAAGTCAAAATGACTTTGTTAGAAATAACGTAAATTATAAAGAAATTATTCTTAAACACCTGTATGGTATGGTAACATATATTTAATTTGGAAAATTTTTACTAATTGTTTGTGTCTTTAAGAAAGTGAAGGCAACAGTGTTGTCGTTGTATTGGGATAACACTTTCTTAGTTTGAACATTTTTTACTTTAGAAAATTTGGCAGGATGATTTCCGCCTGGAACCGCTGACTCAGTGGTCTAGGTGGCCTGCATTTACTACTGCCGATATGATGCCTGAATCTGTGAGTCGTGGGTTCTATTCCCGGACGAGAATCAACCTGCAACATTTTCTGAACTAGAATCTGTTCAAACTAAAACAGTGTTACCCCAAAATAACTAAAATGCTACTAGGGTTAAAGATAGTTTATTCTTAGGAGGTTTGGAGATTGTTATGTATTGACATTAATATGCATGACGTCATTTGTTATGCTCTTGTACGCGCATGTCCGAAATAAATCACTT
>JARFOD010092312.1:1223-17626 GCA_031763545.1 Mopalia muscosa | reverse complement strand
AACACATAAAATATTAGGGGTCTGATAATTATCTCGGTTTAAACAGATATTTCCATTTAAGCCTGCTTGGGGTCCATCGCCATTAATTCAGCGGTGGAAAAGTCAGTTTGTCTGAATGGCCGCCTAAAACGATCCGTCATGCTTTCGTAAGAAAAATGATTTTCCTTTTGAAAGGCAAGGAACGAATAAAAACCCTATAGCGGAGAAGAGCTTAGCATTGGTCATTATATTATGACACTTTCTGTGCAGGGATAAAACTCAAGGGAATTATTATCATGATAATGGCGATCCTTAAAAACCGCTAGGTATTATTAAAGCAATTACCCCAGGCAGAACCTTGACATACACGATACCCTGCAGTAGGTTATATCGAGGGTTGTAAATAAACGTAATGGTTTTGACCTCTGTCACATTATTCATTGAACCTTACTCGATGACATAACAACAATAGCGTAATTCTGACTGGACGTTTCATAAGTAGTAGCCGTAGCACAAAGTTCTAAACAGATTCTTTTTCCAGATCAAACTGTTAGAGTAGTATTTGCAGGACACATACTACAATGGGTGGAAACATATGGAATACATACAGTTCTATTATTAAACTCAAGCCAAAATAATATCGTGGTTCAGAGGTGCTTGTCCATATTTAGACAAAGGCCTGGAAATAACCAGGATACAAAAGCTCCAATTTATAGAACGTCTTTGCTAGTACAGGCTGGGCGCTGGGTGTCGCTCTCTTCGCAAGGGAAATAGCTCTTTACTTAAACTATGCTTTGTGAGAACCATTATTCTTTATTCACTGATTACTGTTGCTCTATAGATACGTGGCAACTCACTTAAATTGCATGAAATATTGGCATCAACATAGCCACGCGACCCATGTGTTCTCAATTTCTTGACACCAGATAGGTAGAAACAGGTCAACCCAGTAATCTTACGAACTTTGGCTTTTCAAAAAAAAAAAGTTTTACGTGAATTCGCGTCAAACGAATCATTATTATAGGGATTATTATTATAGAGATAATAATAGGAAGTATTAGGCAAACACAATTGAAATAAACATATCAATTCAGTTAATAGTTTTTCCGACAATATAACCGTATTAAGATAAGTCGGTATAAATTTTACGCATCACTTATTATCCAGTTTAAATCAATTAAAGATAGGTAACAGGCACACTGAACTAGTTTTCTTTACGAGGCCTTGCATTCCTCCGAAACAACATTCAGCGAATGAAACTATCATTTTGTGCACCTAATATAAGCATTTAAATTTAAATTGCTGGTATAATATATGTTTTATAACCTTCTGTCGACTGAAGCTCCAAACATTTCATTTTCATATAGATTCCAAAGCAAAAACATATTTTCTGAAATTCGCTGTATATTAAAACAAGCTTCCGGACAGTGATGTATAATTTCGTTTTTAGGTTTATTGACATTAAGTTTACTGTATAACGTGTTAAGATAGTCTTAAGCTACGGTAAATAACCGTATTTGTCGTAAATGCATCATTAGCCATAAAGGCCGGGTGGTATGCCTATACCTTGACGAAGACACACTTCTTTTTGCAGGACTGTGACAATAGTACAACAAGACAACGAAAGTAAACATTGCCGTATTTTGGACGGTGTATGAAAACAAATACATAATGTGGAAACAATATTGTTCAAATACATGCTCCTAAAGAACAACTTTAAATTCGGTGTCTTTTAAGCGTTTGTCACCGACCCAAACATAAAAGTAGCTTATAACTTGAGTCTAATATAAACTTACCTGAAGTTGAATTACCTGTCCAGTTAGCCACCACAGCTATTCAGGTCACCTGTCAGTATACTCTAAATCATCTAGCTCAAAAACTCACTGGTCCTAAGCCTCCGGTTTACTGGCGCATTTATTCTATAAAAATATATTTTCTCTACATTCGGCGCGTCCTAAAGATCTCGGCATACTCCGTCATAATTCGGAGCAAGCATTTCCCTCTGCTGCATCCGAAAATCACCATATATCGTGGCCATCTATTCCCAGCAAAAGGCTTAAAAGCATTCAATATAGGCGACAAAAAACGACATATACCGATTTTTCTATACGGTATGGAGCTCTGATTTATTCTGTGAATTCTTTAGATAATACAATGCACGGAAAGCAGCAGAGTTTAATGTGCTGTTTCCGAATTTAAAACTTTTTTCTGTTTTTATGAATCTGCAGAACATGAGAGTGCTGTTAGAAAGCGGGGATATAGGCCCATCTCGCCAATTCGTAAAAAAATCAACAAAAGACAAATGGATAAGATATGTAGTAGATGAAAAATATGGACCTAATCGAGCTACAGAAACTACCACTAGAAACATATGGTTCTCACAATACAACAACTGATTTAGAATGTGTTTAACACTGTTGTATTCTCCCTGCTGAATATCTAATAATACACATGCATACTGTTTTATAAAGTGAATTCCATTGACAACCTAGTAAATCAAATAATATCCCTATATTCTGACATTGTAGTTAATAAAACGGTTAATTTAGCGTTCGTCATAACCCTTTCGTGATTGATTGATCAGCCTAAGACATTTAAGGAAGAAATATTCCTACATATTCCTGTTTAAGAAGAAAGTGGGGGAGATAAATGGATTTAAAACCACTACATTTATTGAGTACACGTTTTCATCCGTGATGTTTTCCATAGTAAAATAAAGTGTACCGTTAATATTGCTATATTTCCTGGGCCAGTGCGTATCCGTCACGTAGTGGTTAGCGGGTCGGACTCCTCTACTTCGATTTTTTAGTTTTTTATTTCATAAATCAAGTTGTCATTTGATTAAAACCGAAAGCGAGCTTACCTCCATGACTTACGTACAGCCCGCTTGGTCATAAACCTAGTGCCATTTTGAATGTGTAAATGTAGTGATACTAGCTAAAGAGGCTTAAATTTTGCGGTTGGAGCACGACAAATTACAGGTGTATAAAGACCCCGGGACTGTGCTTTGTTTGATGTCATTCAGCTGTACATCAAGCCAATTCACTTTTTAAAGGTTCCAGTCACACAAATCGAGCAAACAAACAAGTTATAAAGAAAGTTTAATCATTTTTAAATGAATAAAGTTGTTCAATTTTATGTTTACCTAAATAACACATTTTCAAAATTGTATGCGACTTTGGCTTGTTGTAACAGTGGCTCCCCTTTGTCACTTACTGGTAAATCTTTAATGGTGTGGGTTTATCCAAAAGTTCCCAGTCTGCGTTAAAAGCTAGATGGTACTTGATGGTTACAAAATGCCGGCCTTGACCCAATAACGGACTACATCAACGCTATATACAATACAGATAAACTTTTTTTTAATGGTGCCTGAAAAACATTCATTTAGTGATTAAGTTATTGGGTACAATTTATTGACATAGTTTCTGGTCGATTTATTTGAAAACAGTTCTATTTTATCATTGTGACCTAAACTGTGACCTATACTCTTACATAGACCGTGACATAGACTGACATAATTTACCACTTTCGGGTTGTAATCCGTCTGTCAGCAGCAGGTAAATGTATTGGAATTAACAGTGTGAAATGCCATTGAGTACGACGTTAAACTCCAATCTATATCTATAATCTATATTCCTTGACTTAAAAGATGCGATAGTAAAAACACAGAACTGTTGCTCGTCTTAATTTCATAGGTGAGAGTTCACACCCTAATACTTCTACGGTATCCAATTAAACATACTACTTTTACCCATCTATTCACTTTTGGATGCATCACCGTCCTATCGGTAAAATGACATTAAGCACGACGTAAATGTTCAATCAATCAATAAACGCACAAACAACTGAAATACTCAGATGGAAAACTTAAACGATACGTCCAACATTAACGATAGAAGAACAAATAAATCTGGAATGGATATGTGTAGGAATAAACGAGAACCGGGTTGTAGGCCTGAAGACTTGCAGACATGACTTGGTGAATAATTAACTTAATTTGTTAAATACAAAACCTAGTGCTGTTCAATAAGCACATTTTCTTATAAAGAAATAAATAGATACCAAAGAAAACAAACAAAGGTGGATAGGCCAATAACTAGTAGGCTCATACAATAATGGTAGCTCCACGAGTAGGCCTATTTATAGACACACTACGCCTTAGTTACACCATTAGCAGCTGGCGGTTTGGGAGGGTCATCTCGCTCGTTACCATGGATACGCTGCATGCGGGTAAAGGGGTACCAGTTTAGAGCTGAACAGTTCTACGTCACGCGGTATGTTATGTGCAACTAGAAGAAGAGATGCCATATTTTGTATGGTATTGACTGAACCTTTGCAGTTGGTAGGGATTGTTAACAACAACAACATTGCAACTGGTAAGTAGAACACCAATATGTGCCACTTTAATATTATAATTCTGATGTTATCATTCAATGATAATGGAATTTGTGGCATTGATGGGAGGTAAAGTTAGACAATACCATACTTTCTACCAGAAATTCTTCAGTGGTAAAATCGCGAACCGCGAGTACCAGATGTAAACATCGCGGATTCCATGTTCAAATTCAGCGCTGTCATTTCGTGTAATCTTACATTGTACCGCTATCACGCAGAAACTATTTGAGGGCAGTTACCCGTGGTAAGCTAATACTATTGGCCAATCCAAGAGGATTTCCTGCTGATATGCACAGTTATTCATTGATTGATATATGCTCGCAGAATCATCTTGAACGCAAACACTTTAACATAAATTACGTTACGACGGTGTTGTGTTTATTTTCGGACTAGGGTCAATGGACGAAAAATGATAGGTAAATAGACGTAGATTTAGTTCATTTGGTCAGGACAAGTTCTATTATCCAAGCTTATAGCTTAATGGTATATTCATTGTAACACATGGCCTCAAGTTAATGAAACAGTATGCGGGCCTAACTACGCCACAGGTGTAGTTAAGTCATCACATGTCAATTTTCATTGAGTTCATCCCATTCTTGTCAATCACAGTTGGAAGTTTAAATCTTTGTCGTTTGAATCCGATCTTTTTACTAGTCTTAAATGACGTCTTACCTTCCCTCCTTTTCTTGTGGCCATGTTATATGTTAGGTATCAACACCATAGTGTCAGGTCTGATATTTTTTTAAGGAACGTAGGAGCTGCGATGCACTGCCCTCGATTCAATCTTAAAATAAATCATTCTAAGCAGCTCCATCTTCACAATTATGTCCATAGGAACCCGACAGCATAAAGTCTCGGTAAATGTCATTTCATATAAATTATCGTCAGTCTATCACTTGTTATACTGCCCTTTGAGTCCGATGAATACAAATTTTGATTTCAAACTTGTTGCCATGCGCTTTCTTAGGTTGGAAAGAGGCGACGTATTTGAAATTGAAAGCAGTTTAGCTGGATATTGACGACCTGTTGATATGAAATGCCGACAGCAAATTATCAGAAATGACTGTTACTGAGAACTCCTGACACCAGGCACCAATGGATATGATTTTAAGATTGTGAACTGCCTAGAAGAATTTTTTAAGACTGGATCGAATGCAGTGCAGACAGCTCCTACGTTCCTTCCAACCATTTCAGGATTGCCGTTATGACGTTATACACGTTGAGCGTTTGACCATCCAACTATCATACAAAATACTATATCAGAACTGTTACGTTAATGGCTCAAATTTTATACTGTATTATCAAAATGAGCCTGTATTTTCTCTCTAGCACAAAAATGTAATGTAAATAAAAACAAAATTCCAGTGGGTTCTAAGTACGTTATTTTTTTCGAGAGGACTTATGATTAGACCTGTAATCGGTCGTAAAAAGTTTCTTGCTCTGCTCTTTTCCATATAGAGCGTGTGTAGAAGATGAACACTTGACAAGCGGAGAATTTCTTCCATTTATGTTGTTGTTACATTATAATTAAACAAAATAAAGCCGCTAGTTAGTGTTGAAAATTGAACAATGTTTTTTCGAATGTTTTTCTGGAGTGCCTAATTTTATAGAAAAAATTCACATGCTCGGACAGTTCAGTCATTGCGGTTTCCCTTTGCCCAGTAATACGATTCTGATGTAAACAAACTTGCGTTCTTCTTTAAATTTCAGTTTCAAACTGTCTGACTGCTTTTTTTAATACTGAAATCAAATAATCATGCTTCTAGTTTTACAGGTTTTAAAAAAGGGTAATCAAACGGCCCGTTTATTATACGATGTCAAAATTAAACATTGGATTATTTTAAATCTCGGACTCAATAGTATATAAGTAATACTTTGCCTCTGTCAAGCGATCCTCGCTGAAAGTTTGTCAAATTTGTCCCAAAAATCGAAGAAACATTGAAGGTACAGATTATATGTAAAGTGTGTGTTATATACGTGTCGTTATATCAGCTCTCGTTGTCTCAGGTCGTTCTCCGTATCAATCTCGCTCTTCCAGCTCGATTGATACTGTAGTCCGACCTGAGACAACTCGAGCTGACATATCGTCACATATCACGCACTGTACATATAATCTCTATCTATCGTTATACATGTATATGGATACATTCATTGTACATTTATAAGGATTCACATACAAAACTAATTTACAGAATGCAGACCAATTTTAACTGTAAAAAATACAAGAGCGATAAAAATAAAAAGGACCTCCGATACTTTTGAAAAGTTTTGTCAAAGAGCGGTGCCTTTTATAGTAATTTTGTGTGGAACCGTCAGTGGCGCATAGTCTGGTATTCACATTAAACAGGAATTGTTTTAGAGAATCGCACTTAGTACTCACCCTTTGCCTCCATCATTTGAATTGAGTGCCTTCTCGAGATGGTTCAGGTAGTTAGGAATTCGGTTCTCCGTGAAATGTTTGATGTACGGTTTGGTTTCCTCTTGTTGGGTGAAATACGAAGCCAGCCAGTTGATTCCGTGGAAACACAAACGCCCTATAATATTTGAAAAAGACAAAGATACGTTTATCCATTTCTTGCTGTTTTTTTGTGCCGTACTAAGGGTAGATCCAGGCACCTTCGTTATTAAGCCTTTGTAATACTGACGATACAGCTGTATCAAAATCAGTTTTGTGAGGTGTGCTTCTAGTAATGCAAACTCAAGAATTGGTTGTAGAGCTTTTTACCTGCGCTCAACTCTTACTGCTTGTGCATCATCCAAAACTTTCTCTAACAACCGGCTATCAATGATTTCCGGCTTTCCTTGTTACAGTGAAATTCATACACGCGGCATGTCCTAGTAATTTTTATCGCTGAACAGAAGTGCTCTACAGATATTGACAAATTAAATATTTTTGTTTTTAAAATAGGCGCCTACGTCACGAGACCTATAGAGTCCACTGTTAAAAGTAGGGTTTAACTTTGACAGTTCACACATGTCATTAACCTGTAACACGCAAGAGTGTTAGTCACATGACGTCACGGACAGGGTTGGCCGGCCCAAAATGTCTGCTGCCAGTTGTCGTAGGTAAATATATCTGTAACTCTCCGGTTATTTTATAAAATGAAGAAACGATTAGCCGATGCCATATTTTACATACTATGCCATAAGTTTAGTTATTGCTTGTTTGTTTGACTGGTTTTAACGTCGTACTCAAGGGTATTTCACTTATTATGTTATTGCTTGTTTGTTTGACTGGTTTTAACGTCGTACTCAAGGGTATTTAACTTATTATGTTATTGCTTGTTTGTTTGACTGGTTTTAACGTCGTACTCAAGGGTATTTCACTTACATGACGACGGACCGTCCACTTCACACTGTACACAGCCTTATTACAGTGGAAAACCGGGAGGAAACCTCGTAAAAAAAAAAAAAAAACCCACACGATTGCCGGAGCCACAATATGTGACTCACTCATATGCCTGATGGTCGTCAGGCGGACTCGATCCCGTGAGGGTAAATCGAAGCAGGTTCAGTTGAGGAAGGGCACTCGCTACTACTGAGCCCCAACCGCAGGCCCTTTAAGACAAGAAGCTCTAAAACCTACTGCGCTTTCCAACGTATTCCGTTGGAGAGATTATCCAGTTGAATTTTGGAAAACCAAGTCACAACCTAACGCGGAGTTGCATACAAGCAGTTTCATCACGTCTTACCTATATATCGAATCGCTAATCGCTTAATAACGAGAGAAGAACTATTTGATACAAACTTAAAGGTGATGTTGTTCAGGGGAGATGTTTCAAGTGCGTTTAGTCTTACCAATAGTCAAGTTATATATAATTGGAGCGGAGTTTAAGGCCGTACTTGATGTTATTTCACTCACACGGCGGCCGGCCATCCCAGGAAAGGAATTCGCAGCGGACACCATTGGCAAGTAACAGAAAATCACAGGACAAATACAACACATTGATATGGGCTTTCTGTTCCTCTTTAACTCCGAAACCAGCAGGACAACTAGAAGATCTCTCCGACTACCCGCTCAAATCATTGACTTTGGAAACTAACCGACCCATATGTCAATCGACCATAAGTACAACTAGTCAAAGAAAGCTATGTTCAATGGTGTGAAAATAAATACAAAATTCCCTTACCTTCAGTGATGTAGTCACTTATGGTGGCCATGATTTGCTGAGAGCGCCACTGATCCGCCTCATCACCAGGATATAAACCATACCGTTTCCCCAGGTACGCACAAATGACTGGCATTTGGGACAACTGAAAATCTCCTGAAATAAGAGGTCATGCGTTATATCAAAGATCGTAATAGTCAGCCAAACCAGCATATAGCCAGTCTATAATACTAAAACATAACCACTAAAGAAGACAAACACAAAAGAAAATACACAAGTAGTGCAACTCCAAAGAATGAAAGACTCATTTTGAGTAAAATATTTCGGCTTTATTTTTGCCATCGCCAGCATTGCCGTCTCGCTTCTCACGAAGGCATAATAAAGCCGAAATAATAATTTAAAACGAGTCTTCGTTCTATAGAGTTGCACTATTTGTGTACTATGTTAAAATTATCATTGGATGATAACCACTGGATCGTAGAAAATATGTTTTAGATAAAATAAAGTAAAAGAAAGCAGTTACCTTTTTTGATCATAGGTGGCGCTCGAGTGGGATAGCCCTCTATCTTGGAAAATATACCAGGGACGTCTTTGTTGATTTCTTTAAATTTCATACCAAGCTCTTCAAAGATTAATCGGATAAATTCCGCCCTTCCCACGCTGTTTGGTCCCCAGTAATATAAAGTCCACTCTTCAGACATCCTAAAAAAGTAATAGAAATGGTGACAAAAATCTAAACCAAATGACTGATGGCCTTATCCCACCAAATCAATCAACCGACCAATCAATTTATCGATAACCGAACCGATTAATGAGTCCCCTATCCTAACCGATCGACCAATTCCCTATCTCAATGGATCGACCAATCGCCTATCCCACCGGATCGACCAATCGCCTAACCCACGGATCGACCAATCGCCTATGCCACCGGATCGACCAATCGCCTATCCCACAGGATCGACAAATCGCCTATACCCCCGGATCAACCAATCTCCTACCCCACCCGATCAACCAATCCCTAATCTAATCCGATTAATCAGTTGCCTATCCTAACCGATCGACCAATCGCCTATCCCACCGGATCGACCAATCGCCTATTCTAAGGCATCGACTAATCAAAACCGATCAATAATTCGCCCGATCAACCAACTGACCAGTCGCCTATTCCACCAGATCAACCAACTGACCGATCGCCTATCCCACCAGATCAACCTACTGACCGATTGCCTATTCCACAAGATCAACCAAATGACCGATCGCCTATCCATCAAATCAACGAACTGACCGATCGCCTATTCCACCAGTTCAACCAACTGACCGATCGCCTATCCCACCAGATCAACCAACTGACCGATCGCATATTCCATCAGATCAACCAACTGACTGATCAACTATTCCATCAGATCAACCAACTGACCGATCACCTATCCCACCAGATCAACCAACTGATCCGGTTGCCTATTCCACAAGATCAACCAACTGACCGATCGCCTATTCCATCAGATCAACCAACTGACCGATCGCTTATTCCATCAGATCAACCAACTGACGGATCACTTATTCCATCAGATCAACCAACTGAGCGATCCCTTATTCTATCAGATCAACCAACTGACCAATCGCCTATTCCATCAGATCAACCAATCGCCTATCCCAGGTGATGGATTAATCGCAACCGATCAATAATTCAACCCGATCAACCAACCGACCGATCGCCTATTCCACCAGATCAACCAACTGACCGATCGCCTATTCCATCAGATCCACCAACTGACCGATCGCTTATTCCATCAGATCAACCAACTGACTGATCAACTATTCCATCAGATCAACCAACTGACCGATTGCCTATCCCATCAGATCAACCTACTGACCGATCGCCTATTCCACAAGATCAACCAACTGACCGATCGTCTATTCAACCAGATCAACCAACTGACCGATTGCCTATTCCATCAGATCAACCTACTGACGGATCGTCTATTCAACCAGACCACACAACTGACCGATTGCCTATTCCATCAGATCAACCTACTGACCGATCGCCTATTCCATCAGATCAACCTACTGACCGATCGCCTATTCCACCAGATCAACCAACTGACCGATCGTCTATTCAACCAGATCAACCTACTGACCGATCGCCTATTCCACCAGATCAACCAACTGACCAATCGCTTATTCCATCAGATCAACCAACTGACGGATCACTTATTCCATCAGATCAACCAACTGACCGATCGTCTATTCCATCAGATCAACCAACTGGCCGATCTCCTATTCCACCAGATCAACCAACTGACCGATCGTCTATTCAACCAGATCAACCAACCGACTGATCGCCTATTCCATCGGATCAACCAATCGCCTATCCCAAGTGATGGACTAATCGCAACCCATCAATAATTCACCCGATCAACCAACTGACCGATCGCCTATTCCACCAGTTCAACCAACTGACTGATGGTCTATTCCACCAGATCAACCAACGGACCGATCGCCTATACCACCACTATTAACCAGCTGACCGATCACCTATTATACCCAGTCAACCAACTAAGCGATATATTTAAAAATTAACCTATCAGAAAACCAACTGTACGATAACACGACATGGCCATATAACGGTCATTTTCTCTTTGCAACGTTAAACATGTGCTGATACCAGGCTAGCAGGCTCTATAACCATGGTCGAAAAACTGTTATATTTTTAATTACTATTTTATTAACTATCAAACACTTACAAGCCAGGCGACCGTACTGATGCACTGGGCGTTACTGCTATACTGCCAGGCCTATGACTAGACTAAACCAATTTTAATTTCTGAATGTTTTCTCCCCTATTTTTTTTCTGGATCTGCCCCTGACAAATTTAATTCACTTATTTTAGTTTCACAGATAAAATCAATTCAATATGAATATGTAGTATGATATAAACTCCAATAGAATATAAAAAAAATACATGAATATAACGGTTAATGTTTGAGCTTTCTGACGGCTATTAGTATTAAATTACGTCTTAAAAACTGCCAAACGTCGAACCCAGGCTCAATTTGTTGTCTTTTTTTTTAAGAGGAAAATTTTTCGGTAACCTACATATAAAATCAAAAGCGGCAAAGGTATTTTAGGATGTCGACTGGAAGAAAAAAATGATTATGTTCACGTAAATAATATCTAAATTTTTTGACAGCTTTCGACTACAAATCTGTCACACGGTAGAGTCATGCTCTGATGCTCAATTTTGGGGACAATTCTAACCTTTGATTGTTTTGTAGCACCGTATACTTTGAACACCGTGACATGTTTTTGATGAATTTGTACAGAATTGTAGCCTTCTACACCAAGTGCATATGCATATTTTATTTTTTATTAATGAACTTCCCCATTCCGAATAAGTGTAAAATCAATACAGGCTTTGCGGCAGAAAATTACAAACTTACGATGCTGGGCTTAAAATGCCATTTAAGGCAAATTTCAGTAATTATACGGTGCTCCACCCCACCCACATCCCCCGTCTCATTTCTTTATCATTGGTCTGATTGCTATAAATTTTGCTACACATAATAGAGAAACTCGATATCTACGAGATGCAAAAATTTGAATTTCTCAGCGTTACCATATGGGAGCGATATTTACAATAAATACATTGAAACACATAGACTTCATTGCTAAATTCGGACATTTAGGCCTATAGTGTTTTAAGGTCAAAAAGACAGTTTTATGTATGTAAATGAACAACTTGGTACCATAAAGCAATCATATCCTTTAAGGATCCTAATGATCTAAAAGTACTTTATAGAGACTTTTGATGGTCCTTAGCTGCCATTTTGTATTCAAATTACTATTGAAGATACCCTAATTCCATTGGCTTATCAATCCGTAATATAACTGATATATAAATGTGTTTACTGATCTGATTGCTGTTGTAAATTAATTATAATATACAAAAAAATAATTGCCCTCAATTTAGAAACAAAACTGAATCTAAAAATATATTAGAACAATATTTTCAAAATATGTTTTTAAAGTCGTATTTCAAGAATGAAACATACTAATTATTTGATTTCTGAAATTAAAACACTAAAATCAGCCTCAGTAGTTACATTTTAAACTTTTGCATATCAAGAAAAAAAAGATTATTGGTTACCATGGTAACAAGAATTGATGAATGTATTCAACTTTCGTTTCCAATTGTTCCTTATAATGTTTTAGGTCAAGTCACCAAGTTTTATTTGAATCAAACATAATATGTAGACGTGGCAAACAGAAATGTGGTAAGGAGGGGTTAGCGCAATGTCCCCGCCCCCTAAGGTTAAGGCGCCATTTTTTAAAAAAGTGCTCCACTTCTGGAGTTGGGAACTATCAGGATTGTGATATTATACACAATGCCCACATCTTAAGCCATAATTTAGGTGATCACAAGGAGGAGACTGCAAAAACCGCTTTAGGAAGCTATTTTTACCCCATGCAATATAGTCTATGTGAGGTACCCTTACCCAGGTCATTTTACGTGCTATCGTCAAACCTGGGACTCAGTCCCAGATCAAACATAGACGTCTGTCACTGATAACACAGGCGTAATTCGATGCTAGGCTTATTTTCTATTTTACTAGTCTCGGACTCTCCTAACCTACATCTGTATTTACATTGCGGTAAAATAATGAGATGAACTTACTTGATAAAAAAACTGTTAAATCCGAGATTTAGTGTCTCTCGTCTGTTTTGATGCAAACGCCGAATGGGCTCACACCTAACAGTGACCTATCGTAAACGTGGAGAGTGTATAGGCCCTACGACTGCTAAAACGCTACCTGTGTTATATATAGGTCACCCCTGAATTTGAACTAAGGCGCGACTTTTTAAACCCTCGAGAAGTTTTTTTAAGGTCGACACCGGTGAAAATATGACCTTTGACCGTATTAACAAGTCAACCATAGCGCTTGTCAGCATTATACCTTGTGTTATCGGGTTATACTCGTGAACTAAACTGTATGTGAACTCTATAATGGGCCAAATGCGCCATGGGTCGCCACTATATTAATACTAAAATGATTTAAAAGAAAAGACATTCGAGTAAGAATAACCGTTGCATAGTTAATTTAACAGGCAGACTGAGGACTGACGTTATTATTCGAAATCCCGATCGGTCACCAGTGTATCCGTTTGCTTATGGATGAATTGGAAGGCATGTGTTACAACACGGCGCATACACAAGCTTGGTTATCCAAGCGCAATGTTAATCTGTTGTATAGATATCAAAATAGCTGTTTGAGTAACACATACGTTTAGCTGACGTTTTAAAAGATGTTGTTTTTAGTACCAGGTTGATATGTACAAGTGGTTGTTTGTTCTTTCGCTCTGGGGCCGAACCCTTACTTTCGGGCTTTATATGAAAGCATCCACCAGGTGCAGGCAATAGGGGACAGCCACTAGATGATATAACTACCGTGTTGCCGAACAATGACGTCAGTTCCGCTCTTGAAATTAACTAATTATCGGCTATGCTCATTAAATAGCAAGTGCAATACAGATGGTAGTAATTGAAAATATGAGATAAAATAATAAGATTAGGTCGAAACACAGTTGTCTTTCCCAGTAGTTTTATTTTACGCATGTAAAATTCTTCTCATCATACGTAAAATTATTTTCTTCAAATGTTATTTTTTTCTCTCATATGTTATAAAATAAAATAGAGAAATCCAATTATTTCACATATTTAAAAAACAATTTTACAGATATAAGATAAACGTTTTGTATCATTCTTAAAAATATGCAATATAAAATATGCGTGTAATAGGCGTGAATGAAACCCAGGGGCTTGTTCTATCCCAAAGTAAATAATTTTTACCTAACGATTCAAATGGTGCATTAATTACAAAGATTACAATAAATCACGTAAAACAACAAAGAAAAATGCTTCAATAATCTAAGACTGTTCTTAATGTCTTGTTGGACCCCTTGGGCTCAGAATGAACCGATTTTTTAATTGCTTGGATTAAAAGTTAGGGTTTCAAACTACATGTTAGGGGGAAAAAAAAAATTCCAAGTCACAAGGCTTTTCAGGTTGGGACAGACAAAAAAATCCACTGCGACCTAGAACGGTCGCATTGGATTTTAAAAACACTGAGACACAGTTTACTAGTTCAAGGACTATCCTACTCGATCAACTAATTTATTGAGTTTTATCGTTATTGCACTTCGAGAAATTAATCACGGAAAATGCAGTCTATTTTTTTCTGTTGACATTTACTCGGGTGGGTGTTTGCCCGCGCTATATTGCATGTGTCATTGTAAACAAATCACGCCCAATGTTGTTGATGGAAGAGTTCTGTCCCTTTAATATTCTAATCCATCTATATGTAATAACTGGACAAGAAAACTCTTCCCTTTTATATATCCTTTCATTGATAGATACTATACAATACATAATTTGTGTATTTGAAACAAATTTCGTTTTTTTCCTATAACCCTGTAGAGAAATCACGCAGTTAGCGTTTAATGTGCTTGTTGTTGTTTTTGCGCCCTGATAGCTTTTAAATCCATAACAGTGTAAAAAAAAAAAAAATGTATTTCAATGAGCCCTTTGAATAATGGAAATCAAATAAAATCACTTACTTTTTTTTAGAAAGGGGGGAGAACCAAGCAAAATTCCTGTCCTATACATTTTGCAACCAAAAGGAATCGTTAACGAGACTTTGGTTCCCTTTAGCAGTTAAACCGGTATTCACATCCCCTCGAAGGCCAAAATGCTGCTGTTTGTGTATTAAAAAAACTCTAAATACATGTAAATATGTTGTTGTTGAAAATTGTTTGCGCTTTTTGACAGACAAAAGTATATCATAAAGCAAGAAGACTGAATGGGAAGTGAAATAGTTTGGTCTGAAACCCAAAACAATCGGGACAGAGAAAATCGTTTAGTTCTAAATATGGAAACACTGAATACCGGGTAAAACAGAGGTAGGGCGAAAATTTCCGTTCAAGATATGTCACCACTTAAAAAAAGGGTTACTTTAGCCACCTAAAGCGCTGTTGGTACTTTCCCAAGCCTAATTTATAAATAAATAATGTGCCTTAAAGTCTCAGCAAGGAAATAGACACATATTTGATTTTACATTCATTTTAAGTCCATCATAACCGTCACTGCTGTTCTTGGGAGATCATATTATTTTTACTCGTTCGTCGTACAAGGACAAAAATCTGAATTTGCAATGCTGGGATTAAACATGTTGTCTTTGCTTGTAGGGTAAATCGGAACAAGATTACTTGAGTTGCACTGATCAGTTTCGTAAAATACACAAGTAGTGTAACCCCGAAAAAAGTCAAACTCATTTTTTATCTCTATATTTCATCACTTTATTTTGCCATCATCAGGATGGCTCTCTTTATTTCTAAATATAAAGATATAATTTTTTGGGGACTTTTTTCGGGGTAACACCACTTGCGTATATTGTCCGGAGCACTATTGACATTCTTTTTTTTTATTATCGGTTATGATAAAGTTTATTTTTCTCATACATTGAGTTAAGGATTACTCAGCTTATTTAGTTTGGGTGAATCGGTTTGGGTAAATCGGAACAAGATTGCTTACATTATCCAGGGTCCTTGAGTTCCACTGATCTCAGTATAATACACAAGTAGTGTAATCCCGAAAAAGTCAAACTCATTTACTATCTCTATATTTCATCACTTTATTTTGCCATCATCAAGATGGCTCTCTTTATTTCTAAATTTAGGGATATAATTTTTTTTTTTACTTTTTGCGGGGTAACACAACTTGTGTATTGTCCGGAGCACTATTGACTTCTTCATGTTCGTTCAATACGGATTTCACAATTGTATGTGGTGATCGATTGTTGTGTGTGTGTAGTAGTAGTAGTGAGGGGGGGGGGGGGGGGGGTTAGTTTAGGATAACAAAAATAC
>JARFOD010092301.1:0-17627 GCA_031763545.1 Mopalia muscosa | reverse complement strand
TACGCCCGCAGCAGAAAGGAAGTTAAAACTGAATGATCACAATGCACAGCTAGCATTGTTTCCTAGGCCTTCAACAGGTTTAATGGTAACCGTTGGACGTCAGTGGGGCCTATGCTTAAATAGCATTCAGCGCAAGCATTATTCAATACTGTAGCACTTTAAAGGAAGGAAATATTCGTTCTTGAAAATATGTCTGGAATGAATCCCGTCATCTTGGAGCACAGTTGTAATATGTGATATCTCCATTTGGACGGCTCAGATTTTCTAGAACAATCTACCAGAGACTATATCTACTCGGCTTAAACCAATTGTGATTGGTTGATGGTTAGGATTATATTATAGCTCACGACTGTCAATCTGAAGTCTTATGTCAGATTAACATGGAAAAATAAGTCTGTTGTCATGGCAACTCCTTGTAAATCTTAGTTCGTTCTGGAAAATTAAAGAGTTAAAAATAACGCCAGATAGTAATAAGCGCCTCCGCTAATGGAATCCAGTTATTGAAATCAATTCCTAATAATTTAGTTTGACAAGACTCGGGCATGGTTCACACACCAGACCATACCCTAGCACAGCTACTGGTTCATTTCTATTCGGGCATGATTAATATTTTGATGTAATAAATAAAGTGGAGATAAATTAATACTTAGAAATATCAACATTCTAATACCAGATGTTTAATTCATATATTTAATCGTTAATTCAGAACCACAGCACCAACAACAACGCCAAACAAAATGGCGGATAGCTTGAATATAGCTCTTTTTTTTAAAGTAAAAATAAAAAAATAAGCCAACGAGTTGTTGATACCACATTAAAGCTTAATTCCATAGAATTCTAGTTCTATTTAAGATCGCCAAGTATAGCGCGGTATCTTCAACTAAAGGAGACTCAATTACAAATTTAAACTGTCTGCATCATTAACCACAGTGTCTAAATCAATTCCCTAATGGTGTGTACAGATGATAATATTACAGATGCCAACACAATTCTCTTCCGCCACGATAAGTACTATTTTCGTTCACGTTGAAAAATATTTGGTTGCTATTTATAAAAGATTTCATCTTATACAAAATTTGTTTGTTTGTTTGATTGGGGTTAACGTCGTACTCAAGGGTATTTCACTTATATGACGACGTACCAGCCCAATGGTTGAGGAAACCACCCTCGACACCACTGGCAACAAACAAAGACAGGACAGGACAAATACAGGACAACAACAACAGGAAGCAAACAGACAACACAAACGGTTCCCCTTTAGCTGTGCGAGCAACAGGGCAACACGAAGTTCCCTCCAACCACCCGCTCGTATACAAAAATTAAAAGTCTATTGGCTCGAAGACAGGACTCAATACAATGTGTAGGCCTATCCTAAAAAATATTCATGGTGTAGTTTACTCTACTCGCATCATATCCCGCCCTCTGTTTAAGGGCAGTTTGTTTGAAGAGTAGCAATGCTGTCTTTACTTTACCCTTGAGGAAAATTAACTTTCCAACATTAGGAAAACACCTTACATTTTGGTGGTGCTATTGTCAATTCTTTTTGGAATGCATTGCCGTCATATAGGTTAAATACTCTTAAACACGATATAAAACATCAATCAATAAATTAATCAATAAATCAATCGACCAATCAATCAATCACATTGTATACAAACTATTCGGACCAGATACCGTTTGATCTTCGTACACTGTCAGAGACAAGGAGATTGTGTGTTTATGTTAGTCATGTGACACAGACAGATTTATCGACACTTCAGATAACAAGCTGGTAATGTTGACAGTCGATGAAGACCTTGTGTGTGTCTGCTATTTATCTCTGTCACATCTACAGGAAGTTTGACCGTAAATGTCTCTATTACGAGACCACGTTGGACAAGGCGAGAGAACCCGTACGCTGAAGTATTTGAAGGTTTGAACGTCCTTATTGACTGTTCGTCAATTTCCATGTCATTGATTACATATGATCCACAGATTAATTGATCAATGTCAATTGGAAAGGCATGTTGGATTTATCTTAAATAATTTTATTCCTGGTCGTAAATTTTACTGCAATTAACCGTAATTTTCACAAATGAAACATAAAATTAAAAAATTCGCGATCCTTGAGATAACACAACTCAATTCAGATTTTCTATAAGGCATCTGTGGAACAAAAATGTAAAATTTTCAACGAACAAATCTAATGTTAGAAAGTTTAATTAGCAAGTCAGTTCCCAACAAAGATACAATACTTCTGTGAATTCATTTCAATAGATTTGTTTAGGCGGAAGCGAACCACACTACCTTTTAAACTGGCTTGGAGGACTTCTTTATGTATTAAATACCAGCAGGTTGACCAACGGTTGGCCGGTTTGATAACAGTATACAAAACATTGATTTAGAAATGCATTTTAACTCTGACATACGATTTTTATCAAAACAGGATGAATTGATAGAATCAGTATTAAATGTCAAATTCTGGATTTAAATGGCAGCATCTGGATTAAATGCGCAAAATTTGGAATAACTGGCAACATCGGCTGAATGTGTAGAATTTGGAGTAAATCACAAAATATGGATTGAATGTGTGGAATTTAGATTAAATGACAAAATCTGGATTAAAAGTGCGGAATTTGGTTTAAATGACAGAATCTGGATTAAATATGGGGAATCAGTTTTAAAATATAGTAGTAGTAGTGTAAGTCTGTACTCAAACCGCTACACTCTTAGAAATAACGGTTCTTTAGAAAAGAGAATGGTTCTATTTGGAACCATTATCACAAAACGGTTCTTTGAATTGAGAAGAAATGGGGAAAATACGTGAAACAGTTGCTCTGAGGTTCCCTACAGAATCATAAAGGGTTCCACCAGAGCCTTGGCTGAAGAACCTTGAAGGGTTTAATGACAGCCATATTTTTCTAAGAGTGTACAGTGAACTAAGCCAAGCACATCACATTATGTGTGAAGAGTTTGTAATAAGACCAATAAGTCAGTGGGAACAGGTCTGTAAATCAAATAAACCGAAGAAAACTTAATAACCATGGTAACTGTCTGATAAGTATCTCCTTGTGGACATGATCTTTATGAGACATATTGGCACTGCGCTCTGTCTACCTCGCCACGTCTTTATAACGATAACTCGAAACCAATTCCGTCCGCAGTCTGCCCGCTTTCATTGTTCAGAATTGTACTTATGTGTCTTACAAGACTTTCCAAGAGGGGGGAGGGGGATGGAGGACAAACAATCCACTGGGATCGTTTAGTCAAAATTTAAAAAAAAAAGAGATACCGTTTACTAGTTCAGGGGCTATCCTACTCAGTCAACTAATTTATTGAGTCTTATCTTTATTGCAGCTAGAGAAATAAACAATGAAAAATGCCGTCTTTTTTCCTGTTGATACTTACTTATTTGGCAATATTTGTAGGAAATAATGATTGGATTTTCACCACAATAATATATATGTAAATAATCTTGAAGTATTCAAACTTTCCAATGATATATACATATATATGGTACAGATTTATATTTTTCTGCATTAGAGACTCAATACAACGAATGTTCTGAGATCGACAAAGGATCAAGTAAGACCTTAATTGATCAGTGCTGGTAATACTGGATCAATTGTAAATTTATATGAGTGTTCGACATACCATTTTACCTTCTACATGATACGGTCATTGAAAGCCCTCTTCAAAACTATATTCAACGTGATAATTACTACCAGGGGAAATTCACAGATAACAACATAAGAATGCACAAATTGGGTTCCAAAAAGAGAACATGAGAAAAGAGCTTTGATGTATTTACACTCTTAGACATAAGGGTTCTTTGAGGGTTCTATACAAAAGAGGATGGTTGTATTTGGAACAATTACGACAAAAACGATTAATTGATATAAGAAGAAATGAGAAATACTAGGATCAGTTGCAGTGATGGTTCCAAACAGAACCTCCATAGAGGGTTCCACCAGAGCCATGACCGAAGAACCTTAAAGGGTTCCATAAGAACCATGTAAGTCTAATAGGGCAGACTTACATAAATCGTCAGACACATCAAAAAATTAATTTAGTTGACAAAAATGCAATTTTTTTCATAACTCTAAAAAAAACAAAAAAAATTGAATTTAAGATTGAAATCTTTTGCAAAAAAACATGTCTTCTGACGGAAGTGCCTAAACAGTATTATATCTATCAGGATATAAATACATCTATAATAGCTCCGAATACTTCCATCATATTCAGACATGGGTATTATCTTAGACGTCTTGGAATAGATCACATACGTTTTCTCAACCAAGATTAGTTCTAAAAAATAAACGAAGTCTGTGTTCTGATATTTAGAAAAAAGGCGAACAAGCTGAATTTCATGGACATTAATCAATTTAAGACAAACACAAATGGATTGTGGATGTGCTCTGATAACTTAATACCACGGTACCAAAGGGAACTGAGGAAGTTTTGAAATAAATTAAATAAGATATGTTGTTCGACGACTGAATATTCTCCAAACATGACAAATATGGTTCGAATGACGTAAGACCACTTTTTCCAAGTTCCGTTTTGTCACATTCGTTGTAGTTCTTAAAAATGGTGTATTTTCTTGATTCCTTTGTTCTGCTGTTTCAAATTCATTTTTGGTGGAGTATTTGATATTCATGGGAATTAACTGAGTTGAGATTTCTGAAAGCCTTAATTGTTGACATTTGATGTATTAAGCCCTATTTGACGGAGTAGTGATTTGGCTGGTGTTTACAATCTTAGGTAGCTTGGCAACCCCTATCACACTGTAGGGAACCTAACTAAAAATTTCAAGGGTCATCAAATGGACCGATTAAAGGAAAAGGCACTCGATTTTGCAGTGGGTTTTGGTCGTTCTTAGATACCATTTAAGTAATATACCATCCTTCAGGTCAAGAAACTAATTACAATTAAGTCAGGAAATATAACAAACCGGAAGTGACGCGCGTGGTGCAAGTGACCCGCAACGTATCGTAAGCTATATCAGTGTGAAACGCATGAATATCTAATTTCAGACAGGAATTATTTCGCGTCCGAAATAAGATATTCATACGTTTAACACTGATATAGCTTACGATATGTTGTGGGTCACTTGCATCACGCGCGTCACTTCCGGTTTATTGCCTGTCTATATACCTGGATGTGGACATTCTGAATTGGTTATTGCAAAAGGAATTCCGTTTATCTGTTTTCTGACAGATTTTTTGTTTTCTAAGGCGTTGGATTGTAAAAATCAGAAACAAAGTTTTGTCAGTAAACGCATCATTTGACAGGTTAAAGTTATGAAAGGGACTTTCGGCACGAATTGACCGATATAATGCTAACAAAAATGAGTTTAAAAAGATGCTGTATACCGTATGTATTTTTATTTGGCCCATACCAAAAGGCTCGAATATGCAGGAATACATCCGAGAAGCGCGAGGTGCTTCGGTGCCAGACAGAAAGAAGGCAGGGTAGTTTTGCCTCGAGTTCAGCTAGTCAACGACGGGAGAAAAACGCCGAGCTTTTCGCTGATCCGTAGCCCAGTACCAGTAAGCTTAGCGCAGGAAAAGAGCTTAAACTGAGTACTGATATGGGAAGTTTTTGATTCCCATTCATGTCAACACCTGTTCAATCAAGTTGTCCTGTCCATTTTTTTATTGCTTGTTTACGTTTATCAAGTTATTATAGATGTGACAATTCAGGTCATTCATAGCACCATGCCACGACTTGTTTTATGTGCGACTACGCCTGCATATTGACTGTATAATGCAATTCTATAACGATGCGTATTTGCGTCCAGGCTTTCACACTGCTGTATCTACCTTTTTTATATTTATATCTTTCTTCTTGGCTTCTTATTTTTCCTTTAACAATTTGGTACAAACCGGCACGGTAATTAAGCTGCCTGATAGAAAATTTCAGAGTAGAACTTGACATGGATATGATCGTAGCTGTAGCATATGAAATGGTGTTGTTATTGTGTGTCACTTGCACCACGCGCGTCACTTCCGGTTTGTTAAACTTCACTAACTGGTTTAGTGCTAATAAGTTTTTTAATTTGAGGGCTGTTATCTGACTAAAATCGTATTTAAAAGCGACCAAAACTCACTATAAAATAGCGTGCCTTCTCCTTTAAGGTATGTTACCAGGCGTTTTCGTCAAACAAAAGTTTGTGAGCGAGCTATGGACCCAAACGTTAACATTACGACTTATGATAAAAAATAGTGGTCTTGCGCCAATTGTACGTTCTGATATAGCGTACTGATGTAGTAAAATGTAATCAGCCGAATGCCTCACGGTAAAATCAAAGAGCAACACTCTCTTGCCCTTACCAGTATTGTGGACAGAGTGTGTCGCTATTGTTTCCGATCCGTCTTTCGCAGTACAAGTGGATAGTTCAGACCGGACAAACCCTGACCAGGAATATCTATCACTGAGAGCCGATGTGTACAGAGTAGTTACGAGAGAACATCGGATAATACCGAACGTGCTACTGTCAAAAGGGATCTCATTTTAGATGGAAACTTGAAGAGGTTTTTTGCTTCCTTTAGTATCTTGAAGTTTGTATCACTCAGTAAATGAGTTGGCTAGAAAACTAGTCACAGAACAACTTTAAAAGACAACTGAGCCCAAATGGATATAAATAAGACAGCTGAGTCTGCGTAATTACAATTTCTTCATAAATCATGGACGTATGAAGTCCGAAGCCAAAAATCAAGTCGACTGGTTAGAGGCTATGGTTAATTTATTACATGAAACTGGCTTGTTTGTCAAAAAACTCATATCGCTTAAAGTAGTAAGCCTAAGTTAACGTAAAATGTATTTCCAAGTGATTGGGAAACAATGTGCTTTCCATTAAGACAATCATGTTCTTCGCTGAATAATCGTGTTGGCTTCAAGACCTCTCCAAATGTTTGCCCTTCAAGATAATTATATTCATCTGATGAAAACTATGCTCGCTTCAAGACAATTTAATTCAAACGTAGACAATAAAGCTCACGTCAGGACAACTATATTCAGTCGAAGGCGATTAAGCTCGCTTTTTCAGTTCACGGTTATGATGATCACTTCAAGACGTTTATCTTCAGTCGAAGACAGAGATGCTCATAGCAAGACAATATCATTGAGCCGCAGACAATAATGCTCGCTTCAAGACAAGTATATTCAGCCGAAGACAATTATGTTAGCTTCAAAATAAAGTAATTATATACAGCCGAAGTCGATTTTGCTCACTTGTTAAAAAGTTGACAATAATTTTGCTCATTTCAAGACAAGCGTATTCATTCGAAGACAATTATGCTTATTGTAAGACAATAATTGCGCCCATTTCAAGACAAGGCAATTGGTAATAATTTTCAGCTGAAGTCGATTTTGCTCACTTGTTAAAAAGTTGACAATAATTTTGCTCATTTCAAGACAAGCGTATTTAATACGAAGACAATTATGCTTATTGTAAGACAATAATTGCGCCCATTTCAAGACAAGGCAATTGGTAATAAAGACATTTTTGTAAATGTGAAGTTGGTTTGAAAACATGCTTTATAGATATCAAAGTTTAAATGGTTTTCTGGGTGTTTCCTAAATGAAGGGCTGAGGTAGCATAATTTAATATAAAACCAGACTTTTACCACTGAATTACCTTCTGCAATTTTTTTTATGGGAAGCAAAAATCTCATATCACTTCTTTGACATAATGGCTTATCAGCTTTGTCAGCAAAGGTCATGCCAATATATGATAAATAAGTTGACAGAGCTGATTTTCTCGGCTATACACAGACCCAATCAAAAGGAAATAATGTCATTGAATGCCCCACAAGAAAACATTTACACTCCTCCTTTGCATCTACTCCAATTGTCTTACGGATTAGTGACTTCTATTCATTTGTCTTACAAGATGAATAAATGATTGTAATTTACTTTGAATTAAAATCGCCCCAATCGTCACTTTTATATCGGACCCTAACGCATGTACAGAGAAGGTGGGCAAATATTTTAATACACACATTTAATTTTATTTCTTAACGTTTTTCGCGTTATCAATGTTTACGGATTGCATTAAATCTATAAAAGACTTTTGTTCAATACGGGTGACACTATGAGACAGGGAAGCATCTAAAAAACATGTGTTAATCTAGAAAATAAAATCAATAACTCAATGGACACCCAGGCTGTTTATTACATTCTTCTGTCTGTTAAAGAGTTTTTATACCTCTGGTATTTTCTGAATTTCCGGCCTTCAAGACTAACAAATCATTCTCCTTGCATCGGACACAGGCATTTCCGGCTAATTGGACGATATTCTCCCTCAACCAAGTCACGTGGACAGATCAATTTACAGATGATGGCTGATCTGTTGAGGTCAATTTTAGATCTGTTTACTTTGACGTCTCACTGCCGACTAAACATGGAGTTATATTACTAATTGTTTTTACAGCTTTGAGTGTGATTCCGGAGATGGGTATGTGTTAAAATAAAATAAAGAGATATAAATACATGTATAGTACTGAACAATGGTATTCAATGTCTTTGAGTTCATTAATTCAATTTCGCTGAATTAAATTAGTTTATTTTGAAAGGTAACTGTGAAATAGCTCATATAAAAATAATTTTTTGTTGTTGTAAATGCCTAGGGTTAGACGAAATCAAAAAAGTGTTGATATACTGCCATGATCTTAGAAATGCATTCAATCAGTACGTTAATCTGTTTCAAATTTCTAACTTAAAAGCAGCTACCTTCAATTGTAATTTACGAGTTATGCTTAGTAACTACTTAATCAATAGCGCGGACCGACCCAAGTTTTTAAGTTAAAATTTTTTACAAATAATTTTACGAATTAAATGTACACAATACAAGCCATGTGGCGTACTTTGTACAGTTGGATAGAAAAAAAGTTTATATCAAAAAGTACCATCTAGCTTTTCAAAGTATGCTGGGAACTTTTGGATAAACCTGCATCATCAGTATCTTACCAGGAAGACACGAGCCGGCGTCCTACTTTTAGCCAAAGTTACGAAAATTCAAGCTGCTTAAAACAATTGGAAATGTGTAGTGTGGTTCAACCTTACATTGGAAACAAATTAAATCTGTTATTATTTTTAAAAGAGGAAACGCATTGATATACAGCTGAATGACATCACAAAATAGTCATGGTGTACGTACACAGCTGTAATTTGCCTGGTTATGACAGCACAATTTACGCCATTTTATCGAATATCGCTACATTCAAAATGGTCCTGGTTCATGATCAAGCGAGATGTACGCAATGCATGGAGGTAAAACTGCGACGGTTTTAATCAAATGGCATTCCATGTCGTGTGTTAGAGAGGCTGGTTTTTATCTTCATTAGGGCCAGACAACCAGGCCACACTTTACCAATGCTAAGGTAATTTTCTGGACGAGTTCGTCGTGTTAAACTACGCAGTCGGTAAACCCCGGCTCGTCGGCGGAAATTCGGCTTAATAAACCAGATTTGAGAAGCCGCTCTGTGATTGGTCAATTTAAGCCACAAGTGAACACTGTGAAAAAGGAGTTTGCGCTAGATCTAAATAGCGACAAACAAAACACGGGGAGCGTTTTAGATCTGAGTTTAATTTGGTTGCGAAGAAGTATATCAAGATAACAATTCGCTAACGTAGTCAATTATATCACGTTATCGCCTCGTTAGACATACAGGTGTAGTTAATGGCGCAGACAGTTTGATTTTCTGTGCCCGGGAAATTGTTAGCTGCCGCCAAGAAGGATTTATTTTACGACCGGATTGATAGTAATGCAGTGTAGGTCATACGTTCCTATGGAAATTTAGGGCATGCCGTTATCACGGTAATACCTGACATATACCACGACCACAAGCAAAAGGGAAGGTACGGCGTCTTTTAGGGCTATATTTATCCCAGGTTGGAGATATTCCACAATCAGATATATATATAATATAGCACGGCGGCTACCAATGTTAAATTTTCCTACCAGAGACTATGGCTGCAGGTTAACTGTTGTCGAATTAGACAGCCTGCCGGGCAATACAACTCCTTGATTGAATCCAAATACTCTACAATAAGCGGTAAACGTGATCCTATACTGAGTATAACAAGTACAGTAACGAGATGAAAGTCCAACTTTCAAATGAAAGTGCAACTATTCTGCTCATAAAAACATCGCTAACATCTGAATTATTGCAACACGATAGTTCACTTTCGCCAAATTACCCAGTCCGTGGCCAGGGCATAGCAGTTAGTGTGTCTGCCTACTTCAAATTCGATGTACCGTCTGCGGGTTCAAGTATATCATAATCTGTCGGCCAGCAGGTATATATGAGTGAGTCACACGATGTGGCTACGGCAGTTACGGGGGTGGTTTATGGCGGGAGGTGTTTGCCCCTTAACCAATCAACTTACCACATTGCTGCGCATGTCTGGGTGAGTTACCATAATAAAAGACGCATGGCTACTAGATTTTTGTGTGAGTCTAGAGCCAAACTCCTCGGCCCTTTACCTGAAAAGCTTTGCTATATGAACCAGCGTACTACTGGGCTACTGCAAGCCGATCGCTGGTTATACGAGCGTAACTTCAATCATCAGTTTGATAAGGTGTAACCCAACGTAAACCGTTATGCAATGACTATCCTCATTGGCAATAATAAGGTATTATCTTTATAGACTAGGGCGAGGAAATTAACAGATATACATTCCCTTATAGGATCCTATACGATTTTGTCCAAGATTCGAAATATTTCAATAGAATCCTATTATAATCATTTAGGCACACCCTGCCTCCACTACAAGAAATTTGTATTTAGAAAATTAATTTAAGGAATTCTTTTTTACCGTTTGTATATTTTTGTGTTACAGCATAGCACAGAATATTAATTTCTGTGTGTATTTTGATGACCTATTGGTGTATTTAAAATAAGCGATGTGTACAAAATGCTCCAGAATACACCGGGTAGGCAAAACTGTATAAGAGTTTTCTGTAAGGGTCTGTGTAGCCCGATCTCTCCAGCGACTACATGTATTTTTCGATGTCACATTGATTAGGCTAATATTCGTCGACACTCTATAAGACACGCGTTGTAAACGAAATACGGAAAGAGTAGTTCTTTGTTGGTTCATATATTCAAAAATTATGGCTACAAACGTTCATGTTAAATTTCATTGTAAATAGATAACATTTTACTTTACCTTTTAATAATAGACCAAGAAACGAAATACGGAAATAGTAGTGCTGACTGAAATACTGAAATGGTGTATGTGATTGACGGGACGCCAAATCCACCACGGGAAGCGGCCCTAAATTTCAACAGCAAGTTCATGTTAGATTTATATTATGAGCTTATCCGTGTAATTGGCAAATCGTTAGCTGTATTGAACAGTTTAAAAAAAACAGAGGAAGTGTAATTCCGAAAAACTTTTCCTTGCTTTTGACTCAATATTTCTGTATTTAATGGGCCGTTATCAGGAGAGCACGTGTTCTGTATTTAATTATTTGGCAAATCTCCCATAAGTCATTAGCCCAATTCCTGGATAAGTATAACAGATTAACCATCGTATGAACAGAACTGTTACTTAAAACGATACTCTGGGCTGCACTAAAATGCAAATAGGTAAAACGGGCGTCATTTCTTGTGTTCAATTATGCTCTCTAATGTTCTAATTGAGCTATATCAATTTTATAATTGGATCTTAAACAATGTGTTATGCACAAACCGCAGTCAAATTTATACGCGCGACCATGTCTAGGTACTTTTATCGATAAACAGAAGAGCTCCACAAATATGGACCAATCAAATATATTTCTTTTTCAAAAAAAGGTGCCTACATCACAAGACCTGTAGAGTCGACTGTTTAAACATTTAACAGTTGACACCAACCACCTATGTTGGTCAGTGGTTCACACAGGCTATTAACCCATAATGCACAAGAGTGTTAGTCGCGTGACGTCATGGACAAGCCCCAAAACATCAGCCGCCAGTGGTCCTATAGGAAGGTATATACCTGTAACACTCGAGTTATTTTATAAAATGAAGAAACGATGAGTCGATGCCACATTTAAATTTATTTAATGGTAAATTTCGAAGGATATAGAGTTTATTTAGGCCCGGAGTATCGCTTTAACCTACTGTTACTAGTCTTCGAAATGTACCTAAGTCTGGACAGAACTGTTACTTAACATACTGTTTAATTCTCCTCTGTATAAGATTTAATCCGTATATGATATTGTCAAAATTACAGTAAATAAACCTTAGTTAAAAACAAAAAATATATATACGATAACATAGGCAATGGCACACAACTAGTGTTGTCATACTATGGAGTTAACTTTGTATGGACAACTGACTGGTCAGAGTTTCTTGCCCTTATATTTATTATTAATACATATATGAATAAATAAAAAGACAATTCGAAGAAGAGATTGGTAAGTAAGACAATCCAATGACTGTCTGCTTTTGTTAGTGTGCATGTATGGGTTCTCGGTATCTTCATCGTATTAATGATTAACAAAACATCTGCTTCAAACATTCACATAAACAACACAATGCCGTACTCCAGGCTTTTAATATTTATCTTGTCTGAGGAAGTTTATCTTGTCGTAGCAGACGTTCTCTCTTCACGTTCCAAGGCCTTTTATGTGAAGTTTAATGATCCCTGGAGACATCAAGATCTTGAGACGCTGTCGTCATAATAGAGACAAAATACGACACTTGAGATGAGGTTGTCAGGATATAGACACAACATGACACTCGCGAGACGAGCTTGTCATGATGTGGACACAAAACGACCCCCTAGACGAGGCTGTCATGATACAGACGCAATACGACTCTCGTGACAAGGCAGTCATGATAGACACAATACGACTCTCGCGACAAGGCAGTCACGATAGAGACACAATACGACACTCAGGACAACTTTTTAAGACAGAGACACAATACGACACTCGATACGATGCTGTTATGACAGATACACAATACCACACTCTAGACGAGGTTTTTAAGATAGAGACACAATACGACACTAGAGACGCCGAGGCCAACTACCGTACTCCTTAATGCACTGAACTTCTTTAAATTTAAGTGTAATTAGTTTATCTCAAAAGCGTGGAAATTCAACGGTATGAACTTTAATCAACTAGTAGGTCGATCACCTCCAACAACGGTTTATAAAAACCCGTACAAGTATCTGTCCGTAGCGATTTGTCTGGCTGCAATCGCATTGATCCGACCATTTAAGGGGGCTTCTTTATCCCAGATCAGGCTCTCCTCGGGAACGACCAAAAGCTGATTATAAGAAGATTAAACAGCGGGATTTCTACAACTGTCTGGGGGAAATACTTGTTAACAAGGCCAAGGCTGCTTACTTCAACAGATCCACAGGACAATAGCTGACATACCCTACCGACGTTGGTCACCTTATACCTCTTACTACAACTTGATACACAAGATAACATAGAATTTATTAATTGACAGATTGGTTGATTAACTGTTTGTTGATTGATTGATTGATTGATTCATTCCTGTCTTTGATTTATTGTATGAATAATTACTTGATTTGATTGATTGATTTGTTGATTGATTTGTAGATTGATTGATTGGTGAATTGGTTAGTAGATTGATTGGTTGATTGATTTTTTTATTTGATTGATCGATTGTTTGGTTGATTGACCGATCGATCGATCGATTGACAGATTGAAGCTAATCTTCTTGAAGTGCATTGACTCGGCATGAACCATATTGCAATTAATCTAAAAGCGGTTGTATCTAATAGACTCGTGTTTAAGGAGGAAACTTCCCTATGTGTCAGATAAACTCCTGGTTAAGACGAAATTCCCCTCTGTATCAGCAATAATCCTGGGACCGGTTGCTCGAAGCAGTATCAAATTTAATCCTCTCTTAGATGACGCTTTACGTCATGTTGAAGGTCTATCTCTAACCCTGTATTAGCGATTTAATCTGGTGTTCACGGTTAACGCCTTTCAAACAACACGGCCGAGGTGAAGGTGAAGGTATAGTCTTTCGAACAAGCGGCCCCAGTTCATGAGACGAAACACTCCTCTGTATCCTATATTTTAAACGAATGCCAGAAATATATTTTATTGTAGAGAAAGACATTTGTGCTTGCCCCAATCGAGATTCTGACGCTATAACCGACAAGGCTACAAATGCCTGCTGCAAAACTAACGCCTGTGGGATTCAAATTAATCAGAAACGATTGCTATCAGCGTTCCATACAAAACCCATAAAGAGTTCCATACAGAACCATACAGAGTTCCATACAGAACCATAAAGAGTTCCATACAGAACCATACAGAGTTCCATACAGAACCATACAGAGTTCCATACAGAACCATGAAGAGTTCCATACAGAACCATAAAGAGTTCCATACAGAACCATAAAGAGTTCCATACAGAACCATAAAGAGTTCCATACAGAACCATGAAGAGTTCCATACAGAACCATAAAGAGTTCATACGAAACCATAAAGAGTCCATACAGAACCATAAAGAGTTCCATACAGAACCATAAGGGTTCCACACAGAACCATAAAGAGTTCCATACAGAACCCTAAGGGTTCCATACAGAACCATAAAGAGTTCCATACAGAACCATAAAGAGTTCCATACAGAACCATAAGGGTTCCATACAGAACCATAAAGAGTTACATACAGAACCATAAGGATTCCATACATAAACATGAATGAAGAACCTTAAAGGGTTCCATTAGAGCCATATTTTCTAAGAGTGTACTGATTTTAACCATAAATATTCATGTTTCAATGAAAATAAATACCCTGATTTATGTTCTGCATGAGAATGGATTTAGAAATATTGTTTGCCTAAAAATCGTTTATCAATACCCTAAATAAGAAAACTGGTTGGACGTGAGAGGTTAAAGACAGGCGCTTCTGAAAAAAAAGATCGGCATCTCAAGTTGTTATGAGCAACCTGCATACACATGGAGAGAAGGCAGTGACCCTGTCATGGTATAGAAAATATGTGATAAATATGTTCAAAACAAGATGATCGATATAGGTTTAGAAGAAATCAAACTACAAACGTGTATTTCAAAGGAATACAAGTTAAGCAATGGGAATGTCCGCTATTGAGAGTGAGAGTTACAATACAGTGGGGGCCCGCGGTCGTGGCTTAGTGGTTAGCGAGTGCGCTGTCTAAAGCCTACTTCGATGTACTGGTCACAGGATCGAGTCCTCTGTCGGACTCGGAATGGCTGCAAAATGATCTTTAAACGAATGATCAAGAAAGGAGATATGTTCCGCTTTGGGAGATATGAGTTGTAACCTAATGTTACTCAATTGCTGTTGGACTTTGAGGGTTCTTCGGAAAAGAGAATGGTTTTATATGGAACTAGTACGACAAAAACGGTTCTATGCTAAAAGGAAATGGAATAAATACTTGCATGGAACAGTTGCTATGAGGGTTCCTTACAGTACAATAAAGGGTTCTACCAGATCGGGACTAAAGGACCTTAAAGCATTGTTGCATAACAGCCATATTTTTCTAACAGTGTAGGCTACCATATCAGGAGAATACCGTTTAAAAATATGAACTCACCTGGTCCAATCATATCCACAATGAAAGCACTAATGATGTAAATCCTGACATGCCATGGCCAAAATTTCCTACACACAAACATCATTTTAGCGGAGTTCTGATAGTCACAGTTTACACTGCAATTTATGCAGCAATAAAAAAAGCGAATGCTTTAAAAGTTTTGCGACTTAATTTTAAAGATTCCGTTATATATACTGTTTTATCATTTAAGATCATTAGTTCGGCCTACATCAAAAAGGTAACGTGTCAAGATTATTTCTCCTCTCATTCGGGCATCCTTCTTGAACTTCATACATGCAGTCATCAAATCATTCCACATGAAATTATTATAAACTGGATCATTATCGATGCCAACTCAACCACAGATACTTGACCAAGAAAGATCCAGCAGCGTGTGAAGTTTGTCCAGAAACCTCCGCGTTAATACTGTCCAACTCGGG
The DNA here is from genome assembly GCA_031763545.1 of Mopalia muscosa. Taxonomy (NCBI): domain Eukaryota; kingdom Metazoa; phylum Mollusca; class Polyplacophora; order Chitonida; family Mopaliidae; genus Mopalia; species Mopalia muscosa. The sequence goes on along the minus strand of JARFOD010092301.1, from coordinate 1,644 downwards.
CAGTGCTGTTGATAGCGAATAGCCAGAGTAGGTCTATTGATTGGTAGAATTTTAACGTTACTAAATTCTATGAAAGAGCTCGTTGGTGCTAGACATCTTGGCGGAAAGACGGTCAACCAATCACAGTGAACTGTTGCCACAAACTAGGTTTTAGAAGAAAACAGATTGGGCAGTCTTTTAGTGGAATTATATACTTGTAATGTGTCTCGTGTTATTCGATGAGCGTAAACTTCATACACCGTTATTCCTTGCAGCAGGGGCCCGCGGCCGTGGATTAGTGGTAGCGAGTGCGCTTCCTAAACTTAACCTGCTCGATGTACTGTTCACCGGATCGAGTCCGCTTGTCGACCATCAGGTATATGAGCGAGTCACAGGTTGTGACTCCTGCAATCGCGAGGGTGTTTTTTATGAGTTTTCCTCCCGGTTTTCCACCGTAATAAGGTTGTGTATAGTCAGTAGTGGACAATCCGTCGTCATATAAGTGAAATACCCTTGACTACGACGTTAAACACCAAACAAAAACCTTGTAGCTGGATCTTGGCTTTCTCGTGCCACCAGCCATTATCAGAAACTTTTGGTTTTGTGATACCAGAACATCATCGAAATCTACGGTACGGTAGTAAATAATTTGGTACCCTTGTCACGCATTGAATCGAGATGACGATTTAGGCCGTTCGACCCGAAAGGCATCAAAAAGATAAAGTGAGCTTTTAGCAGAAACCGATATCGAGTATCAGATGCAAATGGTTGATTCATTGGTTACCTCCCCTAACGTTCCCTCGTCAGCCCTGATTTATAGCATCTCGATATAAGGTTATCCCCGGTGAAACACTGACAAAGACAAATCGCCTGTTAATATAACGGCCTGGTAAGCTGTCATGTCAACGAGACAGGAATAAACCTGTTCTACTTAAGCACAAGATCGGCACTTCTCCAAAATCTATACGATACCCTTTTTGATATCTTTAACATGGTGGGGATATACAAAAATTACAACATTTTTCCTAAATTGTTAATACGTTCAAGTTTCATTCCGCAATGTCACTCGGGGTTATTACATGTTTATTGCGGAAGGATATCCAATCGCTGTATACAGTATTCGCAAGGGAGTCTATGGGCGTAGGATTACACTCAGAAAAAATCGCTCTACGCTCTTTAGGGGTTCACTGGAAAAGAGAATGGTTCTAAATGTAATCTTAAGACAAAAAACTGTTCTTTGATATAATAAGATAGGGATAAATACATGGAACAGTTGATATGAGGGTTGAATACAGAACCAAACAGTTTCACCAGAGCCATGACTGAAGAACCTGTAAGGGTTCCATTAAAGCCATCTAGTGTCTAGTGTTATGGAACACTGTAAGCTTCTGTATCATTGTATGGAACCCTTACAGCAACTGTTCCAAGTATTTTATCCCTTTCCTTTTAAATCAAAGAACCGTTGCTAGTTGCTACTTCCGGCACCCAGACAAATTACCATTAATAGAAATTGCAATTTAAGATAGGACCGAATGTACTGAGGCTGGAAGTTTGCAGTCTCCTGGGTGAGTCGTTTGGGATTCTCTCTAGCTCTGGTTTGCGATTCATTTAGTGTATTGGGAAAATTTCCCCTTCAAATAGTCATTTTTACGAGTACTATTATTT
>JARFOD010092290.1:0-17629 GCA_031763545.1 Mopalia muscosa | reverse complement strand
AATTTACTGTAAGAACTTGTTTCCCCGAGATGTCACTCTACTGTGCTAACGTGGGCTCAATTGCACGTGTCCCATAATGTCACTTGACTAAGAACACAAGGAAACATGCTTTATCTTTGATGTATGCTTGTGTACGTCGGAGTTGCTGTGTGTAATGATGTCTTTGACAACGCATTTACCTCTAACACTATATACTAATAATATCTCTTGTATTAAGTTTCAATAAAATATTTAGAAATTTATGAGTGTGAAGTTTCTTTTTTGACTGAGTATAGTTGGGTCAATTTGACCAGCCTTTTTTATGTTGGAGGGCGCAGTCTTCATAACGAAGAAGAAGAAAGCCCTATAGGCCAAACGCCCATTGATGCTGTAGTACAGGCCAGGTGTATATACAGGTTGAGGTTATAGGACAATAGGTGAGGCCATCTCAATTGCAGTCCTTTGTCAGTTTCCCTTGGGAACCTTGTTTGGCTGATTAGCTGAGCAAACGGTGAGTACCTACCTACATACTGCCTTCCTAGCTTGACTAGTTAGTGTGGTTGGAGGGATTGCCGTTTCGGGCCCCAGCCTGTAGTCCTTTTTGTCGCTTTTTTATTTCTCCTCACATTATTACACTGTACATAATGCACTCAGCACTCAGACAACATATTTAGAAACACAATGTAGATATTCATAAAGTTTGTAGATTTCTATGTAATTTTTAATTACATACATCTATGGAGTAAATAGGGATGCTCTCCAGGTTTTTTTTTTTCTTTTTGTTTTCGTCTATTGGGCCTCTTTAATCATCTTCACCACGCTGCAAACCTCCCTTACAGTATGGTGTGGGGGAGGGTTTGAGTTAACAGGCATTTAAGCCTTAAACTTATCATCAAGGCTGTAAATGTTCAGGTCATTGATGTTTACCATTGCCTGAAAGACGCCGTCGGTTTAGGGCCTGGTGTCCTCAAGGGTCTTGTCCACGTTGACAGGGATATCTGGAAAGTGACGGTGGCTAATGAGGACACCAAGGACAAATTATTGGAACGAGGCATCTCTTTTCGAGGTGTATAGTGTTTGATTTTCCCTGTAGAGTTATCCAGGACTTTAGTAAAAATAAAACCTCCGCTGGAAATTCCCGATGCAGCAATTAAAGATTGTTACTTTTCGGAACAGTCCAAAGTGTTGAAAGGGAACTTTATGTATTTGATCGGAATTCGAAGGGTGTGGTTGTCAGATATCAAAGAGGCTTCTTCCAGAAGCTATCCACATAGGCCCTGAGTTCAGGTCACCTGTTTGGTACCGTGGTCAGATAAAAACGTGCCACCTATGCGGCTTCACTAGTCATATGAAGCGTGACTGCCCTGATAAGGAAAAATGTCGGGCATGTGGGGAAGTGGGGCATTATGAGCGAAACTGTCCTGGTAAGTCCCAGGTGGATTTGGGGGATAGGGAAGAGAATAATGATCAACACGAATTAGCTGTAAATCAAGACGAAGGATGACAAAGAGGGTAGCATCGGCGCTAGAGAGAGTTAGCTCCACTCTAAATGGTTGGTCTAAGAGCTCGCTTAGTCTCGTGGGGCGAGTGCTTGTTTTAAACCTTCTGGTAATGTCAAAACTATGGTGTGTTGGTACGGTGTATGACATGCCCACCGTACATATGATAAACCTTCAGATCATGGTTTGCAAGTTCTTGTGGAGTGGGAAGAAACCTCTTGTTTCACTGCAGACTTGCAGTCTCCCCAATAATAAAGGCTGTTTGGGCCTTGTAAATATCACTGCCAAATTGACGTCTTTAAAACCCAAATTCCTTAGCGGCCTCATTTCGTGTGGAGATCGCTGGGCATGTGTTGGACGAGCGCTGTTTCACTACAGATTAACACCATGCGCAATACATCACTTATTCCATTGGGAAGAACTCCCTGGGTATGTAAATAAAATCCCTCCATGGTGTTCGGTGGTCCTTCGGTGGTCCTAACAGCAAGCGTTAAGTCAACCTTTTTTTTTACCCCATGATTTTGGACGGGCTTGGCAAGCCTTTTCAGCCAGGGTCACTGGAGGCTAAGGGAATTGTGTATTTGTCCGACATACAAAATTTCCAAGACAGGTCGTGGAAGGTTCTTGATTCCCGTTGAACAAGTAATCTAACGTACTTGGTACAACTGGATCTGTCAAACAAGTGTGGCAGGACCAGCGTGTTTCACCAAGTGGCAGTTGGTTGGAATTCGGCCGGTATCTTGGGAGTTTACATTCCAATCCGTCTTTGACTCGCCTGTCCCTAACCATGATAAGACCATCCATTGGCTGTTACTACACGGGTAACTTTGGGTTGGGACGAACATTGTTAGTGCCATGGTAGTAAATACGGACCAGTGTCCATTATGTAAGTCTCCTAGAGAATGTTTGGTCCATATTTCCCTGAGATGTGTCGTCACCGTACGGATTTGGGCCATCATCAATGGCTTACTTAGTAGATATTTAGGGCATGCAGTTTCGCTGGGCGATCACTTCGTCCTTTTCCGCGAAGGTTTCACCACCGATAAACAGTGCACACGGTAATACGAGCGGTGGCTTAAACGGCGGTTGGCACTCTTTGGCGCCATCGGTGTTACGCTGTGGCCCACATTGATCCCTTGGACCACATAGCCGCCTTCCGAAGGTTCTTCCTACAAGACATTACACACGTACTTTTGTGTGAATTTGAGAGATCGAGGCGTCGATGGAATGTCGACCTTTTTGCTGACACATGGTATCGCAACAAAGTTTTTGCGTTCGTAAAGGATGGTTCTCTGTGAGTCAGAGTTGGATTTTAATGTGACTGGTCAATAGAGGTTTATCTCGTTATGTACAGTTTTCTATATATGTAATGTATATCTGAGGTTCGCAAAACTGCTTAATGTACATAAAGGATGGATTCTGCGGGTCAGATTAGATTTTTAGCAAGCATATATTATGGTTTTAAAGTTTGTACAGTGGTCTATCTATCTGAGGGTCGTGGCGTTTTAGACATATAGGATAAGAAGGTCTTGCATGTAGCGTGTAGGATCCAACATCCTGGACACCTCTTACAGCCTAGATTGCTGTGTAGTACAAAAAAAAAGAAGCATCATAGTTTATTGATAGGCCTTGAGCCCATAAGCCCTTAATGTACACAAAGGATGGATTCTGCAGGTCAGATTAAATTTTTAGCATGCATATATTATGTTCTAAAGTTTGTACAGTGGTCTTTCGCCAATTTCATACATAGAGTGACTGGTGTACAAAATCAATAAAACATTTTAATAAACAAATTTAAATCTTAAAAAAAATCTTGAGAAAGAGAAGCAGAGACATTATATCCAGTGTTTTATGATATAATTGTTAAATAATGTCAGTATGATTACATGGTTGTTGGCTGACTGGCGTAAGGACGCGTTAGAATCTGCAATTTTTTTTTGCATCGCGAAATAGTAATATTGGCTCAAATAATCTTGCATCTTTAATTCGTTGAGCCCAGTAATCTTATAAATTTCTGAGTCGTTGGCCACGAGTTGTATGCTGGAAGGTATTTCTGCTGGATTTCATTATAAAGTGGACAGGCTAATACGAAATGATATTCGTTGTCCACCCGGTTTTGTGTACAATTCTCGCTGACTATCTTGACATTGGTGTATATCTGCCCCTCTCAATTTCTAACATATGTGATACACATCGAATAGCAGTTAATTCTCGACGGTATTTACAACATCCAATATAATGTAAATAACTTTCAAAATTCAATAGCTTTTTATACTGTTTTGTAGCCATCCAGTTTACTGGATTCTTGTATTTTACCTGGCAGTTTTGCAGACTTTGATCAAATATTCTTTGCTTGATTATTGAACACAGTTAACATTTTCAGACATGGATTTAACGAAGTATGGATATACTTCGTTAAATCCGCATTTTTCTTGATATGACCGGACCTGGTTTAGCCATGTTTGACTTATTCTCGGTCTAATCATATTCTCTCTTTCTAATCTATACTCTTTATAACTGAATTAAAGACGTTCTATCAGTAATAAATTTATACCAATATTTTAAAACACGCCTGGAACATATTGTGGACGGTCGATATCTCCCAAGCTCTCCCAATACTGCTATGTTTGGTGTCTGCTTTCTCAAGCCAAACAATTTCAAGCAGAATTTTAAGTTTACTTTTTCTATTTCCTCAAAATTGACCGGACGCCAATTTCGCATCTATATAGCAGTATTTGGATAATGAGTATGTCGCACAAGTACAACTTTTTTGCTATTTTTTACAGTTTATACAGTTTGAATAATGCTCTGCTTGCTTGTTCAGATATGTGTTTAGCAGTAATGTTAAATCAATGTCGTTAAAGTCAATGTCGTTAAAGAGTCAATTAAAAGGGAAATGTGATCACATAAAAGAGAAATGTGATATAATTATAGAATGTGGGAGCACATAGGATTGTTTGTTTGTTTAATCAAAATGGCATATTAACGAGTGGTATATCCAGTGTTCGTGAAAAGGAAAAAAATATGACGAATCCAACACAATTAGGTTTTGTTTGTTTATTCATAAGTACAAAAATATAAGATGTATGCCTATTCACAAATATTTTATTATTTTTCGACACGTTTTATGAATTCAATTTAAAAAAAAAATAATCTCAAAAGTAGAAACACAAGAGTTATTGCGTATACAGTGTCCACCCGATATTTTCCCAACAATAATTAATAGCCACCTTTCACAGTGACCTTTATACATTGTACGTAAGTAAAATATTTGTCTACATGGCTAGTGCTTATTGTGCCGAAAACTAACACATTTTTTAACACAGTGGTAATAAACAACAAAAAAACAGTAACTTAATCACAGGGCATTGCTCTGTTTTTCATTTCCTTTTGGCCACTTCATGCAGCTAATATAGTATCCACAATCACAGGGAATATAGGAATTTTGTCTGAATGTGTTACAGTTACAGCACAAACGGCTACACTTCAAATGTAAAACTACTATATAGTCTTCCGACACAAGTTGCACAACTATTTACAAGCAGCTAAATTGTATATGGACACAAACTTTTAAAATTCTCTAAACATTTATTTATAGTTAAGAAAAATAACATCTGATTGTAGATGGTTCAATTGTAAAAAAAAAATACAGCTGTTATCAAGTAAACAAAATACGAGTCAAGTCCACGTAAATAATTCAGTAGGTCACCTTCATTCTCGTCGTATGGTAAGCGAATGTTTGCTTAAATTGCAACCGCACCAACTATTCAAATAGATATAACAAAAATAAACACAATGTCTGTTAATATAGCCTCACAGTTATTGACTTGAAAAAGAAGCTTTATGAACAGTTGTTTTTTACTTGTACATGTTCCTGGCAATTTTTGCAACGATATGCTATGTATTTCGACTTGATCAGTTGCTGCCAAAGACGTGTATTAAACACAATAATGCGTCTGTACTTTGTATTAAGCCGAACAGAACACAGCTGGTTGAAATAACAGATAATTGTTTTTATGTCACAACATATAAAGGACAAGGCCTTGTGTAATTTGGAACTGTGGCATGTGCAAGGTTTTTGAAGACGGAAATAGCTAGCCAGCCTTACAATAACAAAGACAGTACACAAGGAAAGTGTAAAAACGATACATACACAGTTTTGATTGAATGCACTTGTTTGCTATAGGATTTGTGGATTCATTATGCTATTAATTCCAAGTAAAACATTTGATCTTGTCAACCCAACTGATACAAGAATAACTGTATAAGTTGTAATTTAAAATCAATGACAAAATACGGCCATATTTGTAAAAAAAATAATTAAAATTTGGCCGATCACCCAAAATGCGCATTTATCATATTTAAAGATATTGGTTTTATATTCAATTTAACTTAGGACGCAAACAAGCAGATGGTCTCTCCTCGTCTTCCCCTTGACCAGAAGGAGTTGAACATTGTCCAACCCTGAAATGGCGAAACACATTTAAGCATTCCATCAAGCGAAGAAATAATAAGAAAATATGAAGTCATAATTCGTGTTACTCTGAAAATTACCTGGGCCAGCCAGTCGGATTCATGTTACTCGACAAAAGCTAATCTTAAAGAACATTATACTCTAACATTGTGTTGCACTTGGTTCTTCAAATAGCGATAGAGCATTACAAATTGCCAAGATTGAAACCAGCCAATCACCCAAAGAAGCAGATGACCTATGCTTTTTCTACAGTTCAACCAGAAATATTTGAATATGCTACTCTCCTGGAATAGCCAAACACATTTAAGGATGCCGTAATACCAAAAGAGGATCTCTATCTCAACCACTAGGTCAATCAGTCACAAAGAAAGCTGCACAATTTACATTGAGCCTAATCAGACCATTAACAAAAAGTCAGCAAAATATAATCACTCATCGTTTAGAAAGAAATGCTGAAGATGAACAAATTAAACTATGACATGCAGCGATTTTTGAATGAATTCCCAATATCCGCCACAGAAGGTAGAATATTCGCCTGATTGTTGGATATTTAAATGTTACAGTCCAGATCCTGGAAGAAATTAATAAGAAGCGCGATAATCTCGTCTACTTAAGAAGTAGTATAGTATGGTGGAGATAAGAGAAGTGCCGGTTGATCCCAAGGCCACCCAGAAACACCAGCCCAATAAACGGCTATCGCCCGTGGGTCGGGTGTCCCATTTGTAATGTGCTTCTGCCCAAAATAATGCCACTGATGCCACCAACAGCAAAACTGGAAACAGAAAAAATATTTAGATTGTAAGGGTAATTAATGAGCAGTAACTTTTTTAAAGACATTCATACTTGAAATTTCCAATGATTTCCACTGGAAACAAGAAGCTAAACGTCTTGTAAACTTGTCTACGAAATTCCACCTCTTAATCGGATTCAAATTAGATGTAAAAAGTTTATGAACATTGTGTTGTTCATTTAACATCCTCGTTTGGAAATTTTATAATGACCAATCAAAAAGGCGCTAGTGAAAGCTTGGTATGATCACATATCGCATTATATTATTAAAGACAAACTTTCTTCTATACTTGTGTTATTTCATGCAGTTTAAACTGACTTTTTAATTTATAAGTCGTCTTTAATTTTGGGAATCGACTGTATATTGACCAATAAACTGTTTTACAGGAAATTACTATGTGTTTTACGACATGTTCATGAGTATTCCATTTCTATGAAAGCGGTCTAATCTAACAGTAATTGTCACACTAGCACAATGATCAAATGTGAAGATTTTTGCTGTTAGTGCGCCATGCTTGCATGTTTACCAAAATACTTGCTTACAGAAGATATTGCTTGGCTGATGGGTGGTTAAGGACACACTTAAGCCAGGCAATTCCCTTTAGTTTTGTTTGTTTGTTTGTTTGTTTGTTTGAATGGGGTTTAACGTAGTACACAAGGTTATTTTACTCATATGACGATGTGTCAGCCCAATGGTTGGCGGTAAGCACCCTCAACAACACTGGCAACAAACAAAGACAAGACGGGACAAATTACACGATGACAACAACAGGACGCAATACAGACACCACAAACAAATAGACTTCCTGTTCCCCTTTAGCTCTGAGAGCACCAGGGCTCCCTCCAACCAGCCGCCATTCCCTTTGGAAGGCGGGGAAGTCTGTAAAACTAACATTGGCAACACAACCATAAAATATGCAGTGTGATGCTGTCCTAGTAGACCATGCTTGTAAGTTTACCACACAAGTCATTTAGATAACGAGCAAGTGTAGGGGTATTCTGCCATGGTTAACTTGTTTTGTAAAGCAGTAGAATAGTAAACTCAATACATAACTGCGTTAAATGTTATTTCATGTTATTTTATTATGACATATATTCCGTCTCCTATAGGATATTTAAGAATTGCCGACGTTTGTTGTTAAATGAAATCGAATATTACATTCATAGTGATTAACGGTAAGTCTTGGTCTATTTGCCAGCTCACACGCTTTTATGTAAACATTGAAAAACTGCGAACTTGCTGGGGTTACCTTTTGTGTCACCTTTAGAACCGTCAATTTCCTACTGGCACATGTCAACAATTATTTAATATTGTAAGAGAGTGATGACCGGGCGCAACACTGAAATGCCGGGATCAACCTAATTATGCATAATTGACATTGATCTTATACGTACATGTTAGGTTAAGGAATCCACAGGTTACAGAGAATCCCCGACATCTCTTACTACAAACGGCCGCACAGCTACCAAATATAACCGCCATTGCTGATATCCCTAAAGCGATGGAGAAGAGGATCTGAACTGCAAGAAACCATGCTGAAATAACAACAAAAACAACAACAACATTAACACGATTAGCGTTCAATTTAGGTTTCTAATCCTTTAGGGAAATGTTAGCAGATATATATTTACCTGGATTCTTTTAATGAGCACATTTTGACTATAGGAAAATGTTCGCGAACATATTAACCTGAATTCAATAAATGGGCACATGTTATATATAGGAAACGCTCATCACAGAACAAAACAATGGAAAAACAGATGTTGAAAGAGGGGAGAAAAAAAGCTTGTGAGAAAGTAAACATAAAGAGCTGATCCCGGGATCGATCCGTTTAAGAACGCCATACGTAACTAAAGGGAGGGAATTCAATTAAAGAGCTATAGTAACGTCCCCTTTCGTACGCGAGGCTTTTATTTCCGCCATATAATAGTCTGTATATAAGCAGCTGACAGTAATTCCATATCCTTCCTAGTCTATCTCCCTGTAATACTTCTTTTTTTACAGTCAGCTATTAGTATGATAAACATCACGGCATTATCAAGGCACTACAGGGTTATCATATTTATATATAATATATTCAATACATATTAGTCCGTTCATAATACCTTCATTTAAAGATCTTATAATATAACTTTTATTATTCCAACGAGCTCCTGAATTCCATTTTTGCTCCGCTCAATTTCGTTTTAAAACTCGATTATTCAAACAATTACAAAAATGTGACTTTGTTATTATATTTTATGGCACTGTATAAATGTTGACTGATTTAACACATATCGTAGCTTTTGTATTGTTCTTGGCGGGGAAATAAGGCAATTTAGAATAGACAGTCTGTGAACAGCTGTTACAAAAAATGGGTTCGGATGGAATAAATATCATCTTTTGTATTGTTCGAGACGATCTGGTCAATTAATGTTAGGGCCGACTTTTATTGGCATAATGTACATGTGTATACATTTGATGGCGTGCTAGCCAAATGGATGAAGCAATATACCGCCCATGCAACTGAAAGCGAATAAAAGGAAGACAGGACAATCGCAAGACAATTCAGACACATCGCAAAACAGATATACAGGACACAACTTTTTAAGTGCTGTAAACTACTTAGAACTACTTGTGTATTTTCCTTTAATAAAGAAAACAGTATAACATCGCTTAGTTTTCAAGGAGGTGAATAAAATACACATAGGAAGGACATGCGATTCACATCGGCGTTTCACTTTCGGTTGTTAACACAAATTATTAAAAAGAACTTTGTTTGTCCGTCTAACAAAGTCTTAAAATCTAGGTATAATAACAATAGCTAAAAATGTGTAACATATTAATATGAAAGATGAGCACGAATATATATTTGACATAAAGTTAAACAACTATTCATTATAGAAGGTTTAATTAAGTGTAACATATCACTGTATTTTGTACGGATGTTCTTGCCAAACGGGTTAAGAGATGATTTATGAATTTGGCTTAGAGCCAACTGTTTCAGCCTAAAAAAGTTGATGACGCTTTTTCAAAAATATACGTGTCTTTTCCCTGTAGCCGTTTGAATTCCTGTGTATTGTTTGTGTATCACATGTGAAGTGTAACCAGTATAGTGTTTTTTTTTTTGTACGGAAATGCTAAATGATGTGCGTACGTAATACGGTGTTAACATATCACGACGGAGTGTTGTAAATTATAATTTAAGATCTGTAACAAAAATACAAATATTACTTAACCCCCAACCTCCCCAACCAGAATGGGACATACAACTACGTGATTTCAACAATTTGCCAAATAAATATTAAATTACACGAGTTATTCATCTATCTAATTACTATCTATTCAATAAGATGGTCTCCGATATGTACTTATACACAGTAACTTCTTTTCCGTCTCTTAAGTGAGATTATAATCATAAGTACCTTTATAACGCCCTGGTGTGGCTTGAGGGGATGGAGGACGTCTTGTTTAATCTAAATGGGCTAAGATTGTCAACGAAAATAAACCTTCAAGTAGGCTTTAAATTTACACCACCAACTGTTATACTAATAGTTCATATCATCAACAAAACGCTCTCTATATTGCTTGAAAACTATAGCCCTAAAATAGTAAATAATGATTTTTTGTAGAACAAATCGTGTTTAACGCCGTATGTTAAGTATAAATTGTGGTCGTTACATATCTATAAAATAACTCAACATATCTAGTTGGCGTTGCCGCTTAGCTCTGATAGAACCAGGACAAGCGGAAGCCCGCACCAACAGTTCACTTGCATATATATATATATATCAGACAGTCAGCGATAGATACCTTAAGCCTACCCATCCTTAAAATTTAATTTATCCACAAGGATTTGTGACGAGTTTGTTTTGATAGAATATAAAAGTGAATGTATAGCAAATCAAAGACAACAATAGACAACAAGAAGAACCTAGGCAATTAAAGAGAACAAAAACTAAACAACCCAAGTCTTCTTGTCGACCTCATAATAGTTAATACTATTCTATATACAAATGGATGTTGAAGCTATTTATACCTGAAGTGAATAAACTATACTGGGACAAACGACCAGTGTACACACGAATAACTTAATACATGCATAATTTTTGTGTCTTTTAGAAAGTGAAGATTAACAGTATTTTCGTTATTTGGGATAACACTTTCTTAGTTAGAACATATACCTGTTCAGAAAATTTTGTAGGTTGAACGGTGCCTAACTCTGAGGATCGTGGGTTCGATTCCCGGGCGGGTTTCAAACTACAAAATTCTCTGAGCAGGTATATGTTCTAACTAAGAAAGTGTTATCCCAAATAACGAAAATACTGTTAATCTTCACTCTCTAAAAGACACAAAAAATATTAATGAACAAGGGTTTTGTAAATCGAAAGACCTACAGGAGAACGCGGTACCTACATCTATATGTATCAGTAACAGTTTTATAGCCCTGGACTTAAGAGGCGACATGAAAATGAAACTGATTATAGGTCAGTGTTTGATGTTTATTCAGTATAGAAGTGTTTAGGAAATTTATTCCGGAAACCATCAAGCCCAGCTTGTTTTGATAATAAAGGGCTTTACGAACGGATACTGATATGTGCGGGGAAAGTAGCTCGAGACCATTCGGAAATAAGGTGCAACGAGATAATGAAACCTACACAGCCATTGGCTAAGCAACACTTTGAAATATACCAATGACCAGATGACAAGCTGGGTATTGGTTTGAAATTAAACGCTAAGTTTGGAAATTAGCGGACCAATATATTTCAAACTACGACGTTAGAGTAACATGATGCGACATAAAGATAAGTGAACAATTACTGACATTTGTTTTTAAAGTATTTTTTTAAGCATTTAAAGAAAATATCCGTTAACAAGTTCATACAATTTATAATGTAAGAAGAATATATCATGCTAAGCTCCATAATCAATTTCGCATCACAAGCACATATTTTTAGAGTTTATAGCTCCGCAGAGATACCATCAAACAAATGCAACGTCAGCATTTCTTATAACTGAGTTCAACTGAAAAATGATCAGACTCTCATATCAGAGGAGTATTCGTGTCCCTGTGCGACCCCACAGTGGAATTCGATCCTAACAATATGGACCAGTCCATATCACGCGACAACATTAGGTCGGGGAAATCCCTTGCAATTCACAAATGTGCAGAATGAATATATTAAATATAAAGGGTTTTATGAAGCGCTACGATCATATTGAACCGAAAAGAATTCTTTAGTTAAACTGACAATATGATATATCGAAAATAGAATGTATTCAATCGATGAGATAATTTATTTCTTTATTATTTCAAGCGCACACAGTTCACACTTACTTAACTGGTATGCATAACACCCCTGTGCACAGACTCAAGCATATACCCATATGTAGCAATTTGATGAATGAAAAGTGAACAGCGTCGTCAACCTTAAAATTATATCAAGACTGTGACACTCATGACCTTTATACCAGAGAGGTCATTCTATCCACGTCTTCTGATAACTAACAATTTATAGTGAGCCGTTTACATACCACTGCCTCCTACACCGTGCAGAGAGGACATGTTTTCTCTGATATTTCACACCAAAACGACAAGAAATTACCTTCGATAAACTGAATACAACCCTCCAACCTTTACGGTTTCAATGAGTTTCCAAAACGCTTTATTCGAAGAGTTTTTGTTAAACATTAATACAGTCTGTAGGTTATCAACGTAACGATGCTTTTCGGCGATCAGCGCAGTTACGTCTCTTTTAGCGCCCTCAGAAATATACCTTAAACTACGACTAACAGAACTAATATAAGTCCTTTGGTTTAATTTTTTAATATTCAAGATGATTGAGTTAAAATATGTCATGGCCTTACTCTAAAGCAATGCATGTTGACCATTAAAAGGCATTTACCAACGTTGATCAGGTGATCTTTATTTGTTTCACAATGTAACTTTAACTTAAGCTGATCAGTCGTTTTAGTGTGTAGTCCTATTTAGACAACATGTGATTTACTCACACAGACACAATGGCCATTTTCTAAGCTTAATTACCATTAACAATGTCCCCTTGTCTATGTCAAGGTTTTCGCAGTTATTCTTCGATATCTTGGTACAATAATCCATACACCTCAATAAATGAATATATTAAATTAAAAGTTTTTTCCTCTAAATTTTTTTAACCGGCACAGGGGTGTAGATTAATGAAAATCGATGTTTGTTTGTTTGTTTGGTGTTTAACGTCGTACTCAAGGGTATTTCACTTAGATCACGACGGACAAAAATACAGAACATCACAAACAAATCTGCTACCTGTTACCCTTTAGCTCTGCGAACACCAGGGCAACAGAAAGCAACCTCTTTTCTCGTTTCTCTTACGATTGACCGAGGAAGCCGAGGGAGTATTCTGCAGGGCCATGGCCCACCCATTCCCTCACAGGGATGAAAATCGACAAATCCTCTCAAGTTTCTAAATAGATCTAAATCTCGAGATGTATATGGGTAACCTACAGACATCTCGAGGGAAGGCAATGACAGTGGACACAACGTTTGAAGAGTTTTAATCAAATAAGCCTCTATTTGTTTCTGTTTGTTTCACTCTTCATCAGGAAGAATTTGTGTTTCTCTAATCGGCATGATGTCGAAAGGATCGTTAACCAAATGGAAATGTTCAGCTATTGGGGATATGCATTTTAACCTTTCGGAGGTCACAGGATTGTTGGCTCTAACCCGAAAGGGATTTTTGGTTTGACCAACATATTGTTTCAGACACTTCTTACAAGTAATAAGGTATAGGGCTACCAAGTTTTATAGCCTACGTCAGTACTACAATCTTACGAACAATAACGCCATTAGCATCACTTCATGGAATATTAATATAGACTTGTACAAGCTTGTATTTTGATCAGTTACTTTAATGTGACACTGAGACAGTTAGACTTCAATTTATGTTTTCTCGCGTGTAGACATTTCTTTTTCAACTGCATATTTTGCTCGCCTTGCTATAATTGGGCTGTAAAGCACGGTATAGGGGCCATTTTGATAAAACATTGAACGACAATAAAATATAGTTCGGTATTAAAGTACGCATATATTGTTTAACATGGAGCAATTTTATTTTACGACGGTTTTTTTTGTTGTCATATTACATTTTGTGAAAGAGGACTCTGCTCCGCGCACCAGAGGGCGGGATCGGTGTTAATTTGAACGATATTGTAACTTCTGCTGCAGACACTACCATATCGCCCGTACTGAATGTCGTCACACAGAGGGCACCCCATCATTCTCAATATACAACCGCCCTCTGTCGAAGGGCAGTCTGTTTGATTGTTTGTTTGTTTGTTTGTTTGATTGGGGTTTAACGTCGTACTCAATGGTATTTCACTTATATGACGACGTGCCAGCCCAATGGGTGAAGGAAACCACCCTCGACACAACTGGCAACAAACAGAGACAGGAAGGGACAAATACAGGACGCAATACAGACACCACAAACAGATCAGATTCCTGTTCCCCTTTAGCTCTGAGGGCACCAGGGCAACATGAAGCTCCCTCCAACCACCCCCATTTTAAACAAAGAAATATCATTAAGAAACGAACATTTTAAAAATAGAGAAAACCCCTTAATGGTAACCATCAGGCTTATATCAAAAACCTATTATCAAAAAATAATAATAACCAAAATGGGTTTGTTTGTTTGATTGGGGTTTAAAACCGCACTTAAGGCACCTTCACTCACATCACAGTGTTTCAGCCCATTGAATGTAGGATGCCACCCTTGACACAACTAGCAACAAACAAAGACAAGACAGCATAAAAAGAAGAAATTCACAGGCTGTAATACAGAAACATCACAAAACTGATCGGTTTCATGTCGCCCCTAAGCTCTGAGAGCACCAGGACAATAGGAAGCTCCCTCCCAACCCTCTACACAACCAAAATGGGATTGATTGATTGACTGATTGATTGATTAGTGTTTTACGGCACATTCAAAGGTATTTCAGCTACGCTGTGGCAACTACATTCAACCAAAATGGGAAACGTCACTATTTAAACAGAGACATATCATTAAAACCACCATACAAGTCTGACACAAAATGAGAAGCATAATACTTAAAACATAGAAATACTTTAATCAGCAAGCCAAGCATCCAACTTAATATGAAGACATATCCATGAGGGTGTACTCCAACACTAACTGACACTAGTACAACCATTACATGTGAAGTGTTTTGATAATAGTGGAAAGTTAATCTTCCTCCAGTGCTAAGTAAACAAACTGCCCTAAGCCAGATGGTCCACAAGGGTGAGCAACACCATGAGAACAAAGACATAACTTAAAGAGAAACCATCCAACTGCAAACAAGAATTGACCATATTCGATAGCAAAACACCTTAAGGAAAACTATCACCAACAATGTAGTCTTTAAGAACAAACATGATACCTAAAATGAAGAACTAAATCTAAGTATAAAACAATTCATTCTCTAATATAAGTATTACAAATTTAAAACTAAAAAAAGGAAGATCCTTGATTCAATTCTTGTTTGTTTGATTGAGTATAAAACTTTGGTTATTTCTCTCACATGATAGCATGCTAGTCTAATTGGTGAGGCAAACCACTCTTGATGCAATTGGCAACAAACAAAGATAAGACAGGACAATCACAGAGCTTAATACAAAGATTGACTTCGTGTTGCCCCTTCACTCTGAGATCACCAGGGCAACATGAAACATCCTCCTAAACCCTCTGCTGGATCTAAGGACAAGTATATTGATAGTGTAATAAGTTCAAATAACAGAGATTTATTCTACTATTAGTAACAACCCCGGAAAACAGTTAAATTGTGAGTAACTTTTTATGCGATGGTCAATGATAACTGACAGTTAAGAAGGGTAAAAGATATTATCTCTTGGCCTAATGGCTTTTTACCAGAGATAATTGACCTAATTCTTCATGAGTCAAGGAACTAGTGTCTGGTCCACATTGATTTTAACATTGTAGTCCTCACAACCTTGAACTGAGATCAAAAAAGGAAAAAAATACAATATAATTAAACTTGAACACTTAATAAAAGGTCAGCTAGTAACCCCAATTAAAACAGACATACCGTTTGATTGAATGCTTCCTATACACAATGATCAAAATGAAACTTGAACTAAAAATATCTGACAATGCAAGCTACAAAAATAAAAGACAAATCTTTATAGAAATTTAAAACAAAGAACTACCCTGAAGGAAACTCTCACACTTAAAACAAAGAAATACAATGACTGGAACCCATCACACTTGGAACAGTTAATACCATAAAGGAAACTGGTCACAGTTAAAACAGAGAAATGCAACGATTGGTACCCATCATATTTGAAACAATATAATACCATAAAAATGACGAAAAAGACCAAAGGATTAATCCATGCAGCAGCCTATAATAATATATACATAAAGAGTTATAAAAACATGACATCAATGACTTTAAAATATACTAATAGTTTATACAATCCAACAATATTAACAATAACAAATATTCAACTGAACACCCTTTCCCCACCCCACCAACACACACACACAATCACAAACCACCAGTTCACCACCACCACCAACTTTCCTGACCTGTTAAGATAAAAGCAATTTTTTCATTGGATGGTCAATGATAATTGACAGTTAGGAACCAGGAACCTATTGGCCTAATGGCTTTTCAACAGAGATAATTGACCTAATTTTAGATGACTTCCACATCTAAGTAGCTGATACAAATTCCATTTCGTATACATGTAGTGAAAAAAGAGTGTAGAGCTCTGCATAGAAGGAAAGACTCACTTTGGCCTCAATATTTCAGCGCTTCGTTTTGAAGTAATCAGAACTCTCATGATAGCAGCAATAAAGCCCCTGAATATTGAGGGTTAATTACGCCATTCTTGCACGAAGCTAAACGTATCAGTGATAACTACGGGCTCTGGATATGGATTAAAAGGTTGTACTCATTACTCCTGGGAGACTGCAACTAACATCTGCCGCTGACCATCCCCAATAAATCCCACTCCACCAGCAAATAAAATACCATTCTGCTGACTAAATTACTGACTGATTGATTGTTTGATAAACTCACTGGTCCATTGATTTATTTATAATTTGAAGATGACTCACTTGTTAATTTTGCGATATTTACACAGCTTACTGGTTGGGAGTCCCAATTAAGCAAAGACCGAGATATCCTAAACGACAACTCTGACATTTTAAACAAAGACTGAGATATCCTAAACGACAACTATGACATTTTAAACAAAGACTGAGATAGCCTAAACGACAACTACGACATTTTAAACAAAGACTGCGATAGCCTAAACGACAACTATGACATTTTAAACAAAGACTGCGATATACTAAATGACAACTATGACATTTTAAACGAAGACTGAGATATCCTAAACGACAACTATGACATTTTAAATGAAGACTGAGATATCCTAAAAGACAACTATGACATTTTAAACAAAGACTGCGATATACTAAACGACAACTATGACATTTTAAACGAAGACTGAGGTATCTGGAATGAAAACCATCACAGTTTAATTTATAAATATACCCCAAACCACAACCATTACACTTTTAAACGAAGAGATATCCTAAACTTCATCAATATACTTAATAAAGACACTTAATAATAGACCATTGCATTTGATCTGTTTGTTTGTTTGATTTGTGTTTGACGTCGTACTCAAGGGTATTTGACTTATATGCGGCGGATTGTCCGCTTCACACTGCTGTACACAGCCTTATTGTGGTGGAAAACCGTGAAGAAACCTCGTAGCCCCCCTCCCCCCGTGATTGCCGGAGAAACAACCTGTGACTGGCTCATATACCTGATGGTCGACATGTGGCCTCCATTCTGTGAACAGTAAATCAAAGCAGG
>JARFOD010092279.1:0-12010 GCA_031763545.1 Mopalia muscosa | reverse complement strand
AAATACACCCTGCCTACCCACCTAACTACCTATACCTCACCACGCATCCACCAGCCTACCAACACACCTGGTCACCTACCCTCCTACCTACCTGCCTGCCTATTTTGCCTGCCCATCCACCCACCTACATACTTACATACGTACCTATCTTGCCGACCACTTACACACGTACTCACATATATTAAACTGCATACCTACGTACGTTTTTCACACGTTTTGTTATAGTTAAGTCTACAATTTTGCCTCGGTGCCAAAAGTGTTCTTAAATCACTTGACCGAGCTTGTAATAGGTCTACACTCTACGTGTTTGAATGGGCTTGCCAAACAACCATTGGCTACTTTTCCTTGCAATACATCAGGAATATGCCTTCATATATATAGCTGCACAACACCAACTCGTTATTGACAAAACGCTGCAAGCTGTAGATTTCATGTTTGCCATGTGACTGGTCAATCAAATCGTTTAGAAGGAAATCTTTAATTTATTAGGCAGTGTATATTATACTAAAGCAAATTTCAACATAACGTCCATGGCTTGCCCGAAGCAACAGATATAGCACTTATGCATATAGCTTATTTAAAAAGCCAAAATCACAAGAAGAAAAAAAAAACCGGATGCAATCTTGGGGCTAATAGCCGTCATATAAGACAAAGCGCGAATTCTTAGTTCTGGGTTGTGGTTAATACAAAACCTTACCCTAAAATTGACTATACATCTTACGCTAAACTTAACCCTAGACCAAACCCTAAAATTAAACCTCAACTTAACAATTGCCGAAAATATAACACTTAAAATGTCGCCATATCCGACTTGAAGGATGGGCCCATTTTGGTTTAGGACTGGACCACATTGTTAATTAAATAGGTAGACAAAAATTAAACGACACTACTTTATTCGACTCCAATAATCCGGATGAAGACAAAGTCAGAATTGTGTCATTTATGAAGGGCGTAATTTAACATAATACAGCTTACTTTAATCTTTCGTGTGTTGGTTTCCACATTATCGGATAGGTTAATGTGTTCATTAAACCCAACGTCAGCCATGTCACAATGGTCTTTAACCCCAAACACATATTTTCCAAAAGGTGAATAATCTCCAGTTAGGTGAGAGCTTCAAGTTGCCCTGGTGATATCAGAGCTCAAGTACAAAATTAAGCCAATCTGGTAATGTTAGCTTTATAATGAGCCGTTCCTGATTATCCGGTCTTATCTTGCTTTGATGCCATTGACGTCGAAGACGATTTTCTTTACCCATTGGGCTGACACGCTGTCATATAAGTGAAAAAAATAGTGATCTCTTCGTGAGGCATTATAATGAACAGTCATTGATTCTCCGGTCTTATCTTGTTTTGATGCCAGGGGCACGCCGTCATATAGGTGAAATAGCCTCAAGTACAACGTTTAACCCTTGTGCAAACAAGCGATACGAACAATTGTTAGAGAAAGAGCACACATACAGCAAGCCACAGAGTAGAATCGGCGGACAGATTAATTTGTGTTTTTCACACATGCACAGCTGCTTAAGTCCACATGCATTTTTATATGCAATGAATAAATTTCCAGTGATTACACCATTAAGATAACAGACTATAATACTCCCACCTATTCGTTATGAATTTAATGATTTGATACAAAGTAAGCCACATGTCATAAACAGCGTTAACAGCGATTGAACCATCTTCAAGCGTCTCTGAAAACAAAAATATTTTTCTGGTTATTTTGTTTCTGATTTACTCCCTTCGAGATTCAAGGTCTTGATGACACCTGTCATAGAAAAAAGTGTAGCTCGTGTTTAATTACGTAACTGTTATTTTACAACAATGCTTGGCACTTTGTTGTGTTGGAGCTTTCCTCTTTCGTGTCATCTTGTACATTCACGAATAAAGCTTAAAATATGTGTATTAACCGTGGCACACAGGAAACTCAATCGTGGTATATGGGTTAACGAAAGGCAAATTATGTGACTGTTATCACCTATCGCTGATTCGACAATGCGGGGTACATGGCCCAATCGAACTTAATTTTATGGAATTGAGTCATAACACGGATAATAAGAGTTATACCGCATGGCGTTTGTAAGCTTCTATATGTTTGAAGACGACATGAATTTAATTGTATAATGTATAATTATTTTTATTCATAACACGGACATTTAGAGTTATATCGCATGGCGCCTCTCTAAGCTTCTATGTGTTTGAAGGCGTCATGTATTGAAAATGTTGTATAATTGCTTTCGGTTAAAGTGGTATCGCGTCTAAAAACTTTCACAATTTGTTTTTTTATCTCAGTGATTTACTTTAAAAAACCTAAATTTTTAACCCTATTCAAAGACATCATATATTTGTTTTGTTTTACCGAACGCCAAAATGAAATATTGTTTTATCATTTAAAAAAACATTCAAATTCAACAACGAATTCATGCAATGGAAAACGCTATACCAGAGCGTTCCGGAAAAGATTCGTTTCGACCGGGTCCACTTTAATGTTTATTTGAGCTACCAAGTTGAGTTGTACTTGAGACTAAATATAAATATTTTTAACGTCTATTGTTGTCGAACGCTTTGGTACGTACTTATGATCAATCTCATAATTAATGTATTTTTTGACAGAATATTTATTTATTTTTAAGGGGAGAACAACAAGGGCAGAATTGACTATTTTGACGTGTAGACTGAATCTGTCCTTAGAATGTTGGAGCCATTGACGATCGCTGTAATTTGTTCTTCTGTGGAACGCCTTGGCCTCAGTCATTCTTTGCAAGCTGTTGACAATTTTCGTTCTTTATGTAGTGCAGCTTTTACAGAGCTCTGAAAATTAAATTTAACTTTTTCCTCAGTTTTCGAAACTCGTCCTTTCTTCAAAACATATGTATTCCGGGTTTGTCCATCGCTACGACGATATAAGCCCTTCCAACATTTTCTTCAATATAAAGTGTAAAATTCTATACGGTGTTTTATCATACGAATCCCTGCTGGATTGAAAGTCTGGAATAGACAAACCCTATAAACCATCCCATAATACGTAGTTTATTGTCCAAAATGCATTTACAAGATTTAGTGCTCTTATAAATTACGACACTTGTCACAAATACAAGGTTTTTAACCGTTTCCTCCGTGAAATATAAAATTATATCTAATGTTCCTTCAACCTTCGGTCCCAAGAGGATTACAGTGCTGATCGGACGCAGATGTAAATTCCGCTATCACTGTTTGGTTTAATATTCAAATATGCTAGAACCGATTTAAATGTTAGCGATCATTTGCTTGAACATCGCAAAAAATAGCGCAATGATGGGCCCAGACCCCAGACTGATTTCGCGGGAAAGTTCGCGCACAAATTTAGCCAGCCAATCGGAGGAGGTGTTAATAGAGCGAATTGATGGTAGTTTATGGTAGTTTACAAGACATGACTGTAGACACAAACAGAGCAAATCATTTAGAAACCCCAAGTTTATTGTGAACCGTAATTCACACGAAAGGAAATTCTTAAAATTGCATTTGTCGCGTGCGCGTGCGTTTTCAGTAGAAACAGGTGTTTATATCAATAAAAGAAAAGCGACGTTGAACCCGTCAGCGGTGCATTAAATAGGGTTCAATAGTCCTACGCATGTGCAACTAAAGGGACGTGCTTAAAAACAACATACATCTATTGAAGATGGTGTCTTCACTGTTATGGCGGTGGCATTAACAATGAATAGTGAAAGGATCAGTGAAATGAAAAAAAAAAACTCCCTGCAGTAAGGTGCATTTCCACGATACGATTTGTAGTTACGAGTTAAGGACCTTCCTCGTATTTGCGGCATTATGATTGGCTGAGAGACAAAAAAAGAACCAATCCACCCAAAACTTCTCAAATATGGGGAATATCTTATAACCGTTACCAACGTCGCATCGTAAGAATACACTTTAACAGGTAAAATTGCGAACTCGAAATATAATGTCCCAGTGATCAGATAAACTTTAGATCCATACTGTTTACGGTTAAGAAATTCGGATTTTTTCCACCGTGATGAAAAAAAATAAAATAAAATACTGTGTAATATTATCATTCTCATTATTAATAAAACAAAAATTTGTATGTAATTCATGAAAGCGAAACTCTTGTGAATTCGAGAAATTTCTAACATGTAACTGATAAATGACTCGGTTTATATAGTTCAACCCGTCAAAGCTCATAGGCTTACCCATTCGTGATTTTTTCCTTCATGGACGACATGCCCGAAATATGATTTTATTTAATTCGCCCTATTGACGGATTTACAACTAGGGTTAATGGAGTTATTATGTTTGTTGGAAGCCAGGTGCAATTATGCTCGGCTCACTGGCCTTGGTTATGTGACTCAATGGAGAATGAGAATGTCCTAGGTCATTGAGATTCTGGAACCTTGAACTGAACGTACCGATATCAAATAAGGACATGTCAAATTTGACAGCCCGTAAGAACAATTTGACACGGAGAAGGATTCCACGAACCGTTATTGAGAATATTATCATTCACAGTTTTTTGTATGCCGGCAGACATGTTAATTTAATAGTTCCATTTAATTGGCTTAAACAGAGATTTTTACCCGACAATTGAATTCAGATCAATTGAATCAAACCAAATTCATTTTGTTGTTGAATCGCCAAAACTGCAAGATTAGGAATCAATTAAAATGCACCAGTGGAAAATAAAGCAATAAAATGAGTATTTGCAGATGTTGTGGTAAAATAGCCCTCTTATCATTTCATATTGCATACATGTAATAGTTTAATATGACGTCTTACTACTTAATCACATACAGTCACGTACAGGGGAATTTTTAGGGAGGAAATCAGTACGAAAGGTGAAAATCCGTAGCCAAAAATCTACATTTTAGCTTGACAATGACTTTATCAGTATTATAAAGAAAAACTGTGATAAAACTGCAGATTTATGGGCGTCAAATTTGTATACACATAATTCCAATTTTTTAAAATATCTGGAAATAAAAGATCGAGTTCTGATTTATGGTGTAAAGGATACTATGACTTTAAAAGGTCATCATTTGACAATGACTATATAAGTGTTGTTTGCAAAAAATGGGATATAGATTAGCTGGTTTCATTGACTTTCAACCCCATTCTCAATGTTATTTCACTTACATGACGGCGTGTCAGTTTATTGGGCAAGGAAACTACTCACACATGCGCAAAATTTGCCTAAGCTCTTAATTTGCCGTATATCTGGTTATTACAATTCCAAATTCATTTCTTTATGGTTTTGAAGCATAGGGTATGGACATACTCTGATTCTTCAGAAATTAAACCGAGTAGATATTTTTGTGGTTTCATTGTGTGACCACAAACTCAAGATAATCATTTTTTGTTTCGTTTAAAAGGCTTGAAATCAAACTCTAACCCGTTTTCCTCACGGCAGATATGTTATGTTAAAGTCTTAATTATCAGCCACGCTGCTTTTGGCTAGATAAATATAATCCCACATGTTCATTATAACTAGGGCCTATCTACGTACGTCATATTAGAAAGTATTTAATACAAATACACATCAAAATCCCATCAATGAGCAAATTGCAGTGTAATACAGCCATTATATATTTATTTTATATCTCCACGTGTGGGATACAGCTTCCCCACGTTCTTATTTGACACCTACTGTTTTTTGATACAATTCAACCAATTAAATGCTATAACCCGTACGGACTATTTTATTTTACAACTTGCAAATGTCATCTACGCTGCAAAAAACAAACATGGATGACCTGCCATTTGTTAATCCAATCTTTTTTTTTTTAATTTTTAATTTAAAAAAAAATTTTGTCTGTACTTTATTTCCACATTTCATATAGCACATATGGCACAATAATAACATCCCATCTTATGTAAGTAACAATAATCAACTGTTGACACCCATCTCATGTGTGTTCCTGTTACAGAATCAGCCTTTAATTCATGACAGGAGATGTAACACCTGTGTTAGTACAATTGTTTGACGTTTATCGATCAAGTTTTCCTACTCATCTACTGAAAGAGCGCAAACTTAGTTACATCACAATGCGACATGTATGGAATTGTTCAAACGTTTCCATTGTCTTTTGTTTATTATCAAAATTATTTGGTAGACATTTTTGAATCAAAAGCGTGTTTCTATCATATTTCAATGAAATCAGTATTTTTTTTCAAACGGTACTGTGTTCTGTTACGCGCGTGCTGATCAGTGCAATCTTTCCCCAAGAGACAAAATACATATTGATTTCATACTGAAATTTCTACAAAATGGGTTAAATAGAATCACGAATTCTTGACCGGTATATCAAATTTATAGAACTCGGGTGGTAATTCTAACTGTAAATGAAAATTACTACCCTCTCTTTTCATACATTTGATAGCTTGGGTCATTCTAAGAGATCCTTTATATACAAATGCTAAAAAAAAACAGGTGTTAAATCTTAAAAGCGTAGATAACCCAGAAGAATTTCACAAAAGGCCTTAGTTTCAAATTAACAGCATACTGCGTGGGCGAGAATTGAGCCAATTATTGAAAATCAATAGTCTTTTGTGAGTCTCAAAAAGAACTTTCTTAAATTAGCATTTACAAATAAATACTTGGTAGCTTAAAACGAAAACAACCGAGAAAAACTGAAGTGTTATTTGAATGAAACACATTAATACTATTCAATGTTTGCTAAGGGCCAACCTTGGAGGAGAGTGTCAATTTTTCGAAACTTATTGTCAAACACTGCTGAAACAGCTGTTTACGGACCATTTAAACAGTATCTCTATTGAGTATCATTTAAGCGAAATGTACCCACTTGTACCCACTTCTCTGTTACATGATGGCGGAATGTTGAATGATAGTTTTCTATTGCCCTGGTGCTCACCGAGTTACGGGGCAACATTGAGCGGATCAGTTTATGATGCGTTTGTACATGTATCACGTCCTGTGATTGCCTTCCTTTGTCCTGTCCTGTATTCTTTGTTTCTTGCCTTGGTGTCAAGGGTAGTTTCTCTCACTCTTTGGACAGACACGCCGTGATATAAGAGCAATTGCAAGGTTTTCTTCTAGTTTTCCACCGCAATTAAGCAAGGAACGGTGTAAAGCGGTCGGTCCGTCATCACATAAGCAAAATACCGTTGAGTACGACGTTAAACTCCAATCAAACAAAAAAACTGATGATATCGACAGACGGCTGACATCATCGTGTCGATGTTTCAAATAACGTCCATGCCAAAAACTCTGATATCTACTAAAGTATCACCGATTGAGTATTATATAGAATGTGTTTGAATGAGCTTTAACTTATAAATTGTTTGGATGGAGATGAATGCTTACATCGTTGTGCTGATATAAGATATGTCTGATCAACAGTGTTATCAAATTGGAATCAAAGTAGATGTCACGCTGAGTTACAAGAGTGTCGATAACATATTCCATAATTTAAATCGGATAACACAGAAGAGAACATATACATTTGGCGATTTCAATTTTAACCCGTAAAATAACACTATAATTTATTATTTATGTGATAATAAACTCAAGTAGAACTAATTACGGAATGTCCACATGTGTCAAATAGAGATTTTTCTCTTGGCGTCCAAATATTAATAACGCTCTAGGGACATTCGGAGCTGGTTTCTTATGATAATTACTGCCAGCACATCTCATTGGCGATTCGTATAGCAAACTGCTACTAATCAATATTACAGAAAACCCATTTACAATGACCCGGTTGTTCACATCTGTTATAGTAACGTATGGAAGCCGATTGGGGGTATCTCGTAATTTTTTCAACTTTTTGTGGGATCACGAACTTAACACTGCCTTTTACAAGCCTAGCAAAAGAATTTGTGGGCCCCATGACAAACGGAATCTCGACCCCCTCCCAATCAAGAACCATATGCAAGTCGTAAGTGGCACCTAATCCTAAAACTTGAGAATACCCATAAAGGCACCACGCCGGCTGATATCCCTTCTCAGTGGGCCTGGTATTACCCTGTGCATAAGTTTGGTTCAATACTGAATTTTAAACTTTAACTTGTCCTTGGGCGCCAATGGCGGATATGTTTGTGATGTAGAACGTCTTGCCATCAGTAATTTGGCTGGCACGTTTTTATGTGAGGTAAAAAACCGTTAAGCACGGTGATCAACTTAAAAAAACAAAACAAATATCAACATGGGTATTTTGGAGAATTTGGGAATGGTTGGGAGGGAGTTTTCCGTTGCCCTGGGACCCACAAAACTAAAGGGAAACATAAAGATGATATATATTTGTGATGTATTTGTATTCCGTCCTGTGATTGTCCTGCTTTGTCTTTTTTTTTTTTGCTGCCAGTGGTGTCGAAGTTGGTTTCATTCCTCCATTGGGCTGACATTGACCTATTTAAAAGACCCATGTAGCTATTCTTTTGTGGCAAACCATTTGCTAAAAGGCATATAGCCGAATTCAACCGGATCTTGCGTGGGCTTGAAATATAAGGCTCAAACAGAACTTTGAGATAAATAAGCGCTTCCAAGAAATTCTTGATACTTCATTTAAAATTCAATGTTAAAAAAACAGAGAAAACTGTGATAAAAATAGAAACTTAACCGCGTTATGTTTTTGTTTGTTTAATTGTTTCAACAATGGCAAAACCGAACAATCACGCAGTACAAAGACATATCGGCTTCTTGTTTCTCTTAATCCCGATAGCACCAGGGCCATTGGAAGCTGCTCTCAACAGCCTGAAATGAATTGTTTGGAGGTGGCTTGATAGAGTATAGTACTATGGACTGTATTGGTGTTAATATGTGTCATTTCTTTCGTTTTGCACAATCGGGTGTTGTGGTTATAAAATATAGCAAAATATGCAGTGCTAACTCCTTATAATTGCCAACCTCTTTATAACCCATTAATGTCTATTCTCATGAGTATTCTAGAGAGAATTATTGACAACACCAGCTGCAAATTTCTGCTTTTTTAGGCGGTTCAAATTTTTGTTCCAAACACGCAGAATTTTACTATGGTGTTTGAAGGTGAAGGTCACAGGATATTGTCGAGCCATGCCGATATTGTATAAGACTATATGCAAATTTTAACAGTTGCCCCTTTTCTGCAAACTAATATTCGTATTCTACTATTTTAGGAAAAAATCAATGCCGTATCATCAATCTATATGTACAGGGGTCAGTTGCTCGGAAGACGATTAGCCGCTAACAGCAAATTAAATCGTTAATACCGGGTTAGATATAGACCTCCAACATGGGGTGATGTCATCTAATAGTAGATGAAATTTAATAGCGCCTCGAGCAACCAGCCCAGTATGCCATACGGTTAAAATTTAGGTTTGCTTCGATGGCCTCGTGTATGTTATGTATAGGTTTATTCTTTTTACACTGCAAGGCTCAATTGAAAACAACACACAGTATATAATTCTGTTCTCTTATGGCTGGGCACACCGATATTGTATGATAATAAAATTAACAGTTTTTTCTTTTTTGTCGTGGAGCCATCTTATTCAATTATAATGTCAACAATTCCATCCCGTATTGCCTGTCTTTACGTAGGCAACCGATAGTGTTCTTCATTTCTACAACAGTGCTGAAAAAACCCAACCAGTCTATGCCTTTATTCTGCCATTTAATCAGATATGGCTATGTTTGCAACTAAAATTATTCTTATTTATTTATTCCTCTTTTTTTTTCTTAAGTTTTCAGGTTCATATCAACATGGTTCAATTTTGTATTTGTGTAAGCCACTCGTCCTGTTGGATGGAAACATACGATGCATCCTAATTAATTTAGCCGGAAAATTGTAAAATTTAAAATCTGTCCTTTCTCAGGAAGACCAAGGTACATAAATGGTACACTCTGTGGAGAAAGCATCAAGGATTGATGATATCACAATAAAAGCATCAACAAGTACATCCGTAGGGAGATAGGCAGACGGATGACCTTTCGTGTTGCGAAAAATGGCGTCACTTCCTGTTAAAGTCAGTCTTTATCGGCTGTGCTTTCTCCGTTCCAACCGCAACACCGTGTTTCAAACCGTACGTTGAAAACAATAAGTTTTGATTGAAAATCGCTGGTCTTGTCTTTTTATAATTTCATAAAATAAAGTATACTATTAAGCTTACGTTTGTTTAATAATGGTTGATCGGTGTTTAACACTATGCTTAATGCTATAGGGCAAGAAGTGTCGTTCTCTTCATCTTCTCTTCCGGGTACATCGTTCAAACTATTTCGCTATGTTCGGCATACCGATCTTTACAATCCGTATTTCGTGTTGTTGTTGGGTGCCACTCTGCGGCTGGAAGGGAGAATTGGCGTTATTATAACTTAGGTATCTAGGATGTACCCGGAAGAGGAGCGAAATAGGTGAAACACTGCAGATCACATGACACGACTTATGATAACAATAACCACTAAGGTAATAATGTATTAACTGGGAAGTGTCCGCTACTGCCAAGTAGGTCATAATTTCGCTCGACACATACCATCCTAAAAAGTCGTTTTGCAAACTAGCATCGACATTCCTTCATCATATTGAATTCATAAGAAATTTCAAATACGTCCACTCTTTTGTAATACAATAGGGTATGCATTGCTGTGTGGATTAAATGGGGGTCTCGATATGTCAGTAAGGGGGTATTTTTGGCTATCTTTCAAGTCAAAATTGTAGAGATTTGCGAACGTTTTAGTAACGTCACAATGGATAAATTTGTATGACGCCATTTACTAGCGCCACTTTTAAAAATGCTTTGAAATAAGATGACCGCCTTTCAATGCTTAAATTACCTCCCTTGTCAGCTTGTATATACTCCCACTGTTTGGACTGAGATGAATTTTGCGGTAACAGCTTTCTGGCTTGGAAAGCAGTTCCATCTAGTAAACCCAGGAATCAAATGGAAAGAAAAAGACAAAATGTCTGTAACAATGACTAATTAAACCAATTTAGCCTAAGGCAGCAGAATAAAGACAGATGACTGTGTCAATTTTGGACAACAATTTATCATTATAATTTAAATAGAACTCAGTTAAGAAGGGCAACCAACAAAAACTGTCGAACAGAGAGTTTTATCCTGCAAGCTTAAAAAGTACGTATTCTCGTGAGACATATCCCTGATGATAATCACTGCCAACACAGCTCATTGGTGTTGCGTTTATATTTTTACCTAAATAACGCCTTCTTGACTGTGCACCTATTAGCAGCGTGTAAAGAGCAGTGCTTCTTTTTAATTGCCCTGATTACCACATTTAAGCACCTAACTGTCGCTAATGCCAATGAAAAAAACCTTACAATGACCTGATTTTTCTCATTGGTTTACACCAACTCTATATTGGGTGAACACTTACGTTACATGTGACGTGCATAATGTGTTTTATTTGAATAGAGTGATTTGTTGCTATAAATATCTTTACTTGTTTCTCCATAGACAAGACTCCTAGATCTGTTCGATTTACTTAGGGTTAGGGCCGCGACCGGGGTTAAAGGTTTGTGTGTCTGTCTACTAAACCTACTTCGATGTACTGTTCACGGGTTCGAGTCGGTCTGTCGACCATCACGTATATGGGTGAGTCACACGATATGGCTCCGGCGATCATGTGAGCGGTTTTCACGAGATGTCCTCGCAGTTTTCCATGGCATTTAAACAAGAAGCAGTGCGACTGAAGAATACGTTGTGATGTTGAACCCCATTAAAAAAAAAAACAAACAAACAAACAAACAAACAAACTTGAGTAAAAAAATTATATAAATTCGGGAAATGCCTGATTGTTAACGAGCCTGTATTACGATAAACCATGACAATCTTTGTCTTTCTTACATAGTGGCTAGCATCTACCATTGCCACTTAACGGCTAAGGGCAGTTTGTTTGAAGAGTAGGAATATTTTGTTTTACTCACCACAGGAGGTAAAATAACTTTCAAGCGTTACGGAAACACTTGAAATCTTGGTTTTGCTAGTTTCAATTATTGATGAAATACATCGCCATCATATAAGTGAAATAACCTTCAGCACGGCGCAAAACACCAATCCATCAATCAATCTCA
>JARFOD010092268.1:0-17631 GCA_031763545.1 Mopalia muscosa | reverse complement strand
ATTGTTTTGTCTCCTGCATACAGTTTGAATGTTTAATGGGGTAAGGGATAAACTTTATTTGTCTAGTTGGAGCCCAAACGGTCCAGGAAGAGCTTAAATGATCCGTTGAAGTGTCTACTCATCTGAAAGAATCAACAGAAACTTAAAAAGAAAATTCCTATTTTGTAAAATAGTTCATTTACCATTGTTGTCTGATTGATGAAATTACACGCATTCACCTTTTTAGAAGGTATAGATTTTCATTAATACGAAAACCAAATACCCCAAGGGAAGGCCTTATGAATGGCAAAAGCTGTCTCAAAGAGTCACAACTACATACACAGAGATACATATGTACAATGGTGGGCGTTGAATAATCATTTGCCTTTTATTTAACTTACAGGGTTAAACAGACCGTACATATAAAATCCATTAGAGATGGGATGATGCGGAAACGGTTATATGATACCTTGTAGGGTCATCAGGATTCAATCAAAGCGTCAAAGGATTCATACAAACACCTATGATGAACCTTTAGGTACGCTTTTTATTGTCATCACCACAGATACGTATCAACAATTATTATCCACAAATACAATTTACAAAAGATGCTTAATTCGTGTTAACGCAGTGGGGTATATGAACAAATAGAGAAGTCGCTCATAATTTACATTGTCAGTAGGTTCAAACGATGCCATTTATTTGCATTTATTTGTCCGCATACTTCTGTACTACATTATGTTGCAATAAGCCGGTCACAGAGATATCCGATTTTAAAACACATGCACTAAGTAACACGGACGAAGTTTGCTTCCTGCACAATGTCGTACATGCTGAAATATTAAATTTTGATGTAAGATAATTAATGCATGGGGGAATAATTGTTCTTGTTTTAGTTATAAAATCAAAGTAGATATAGTTTATCGAAGTTACTCCAAATTAATAGAGAACACAGCAGAAACTGTATAAATAATACAGTTGTATTTAATTGATGCTTAACAGCTTAATAAAGGTTTAATCCATTTACACCCATATAACTAAAGAGGCATAAAAGTCCACCATGAATTCTACTGAAACCCTCAACATTTAATTGCTGCTGTCGAAAAGGAGAAATCTTTAAACAAAATGTAATTCCAGTTTTATTAATACATTGGTAGGGTGTATGCAATGACGCCTTCTATGGTCAACCAAGATAACAAAATACGACTGGCAAATCATGCATAGAAATGGCAGCTCGCAAAAATCTTTCACCCTGCGCCCCGATAAAGGTTAAGCTCAACTATCCGTCAGTGTTGTGACGTACTACAATACTATAAAAGTTGTCTTTAGATTAAATCTATTTGAAAGAAAACAATTTGGGATTTAACATGGCAGATCATAGTGAAGTCAATTGGGATTTAACATGGGCAGATCATAGTAAAGTCAATGTGAAAAAAACGGGAGTAATGGTGAATCTTAATACCAATTATTGATATTTCTGAAAACCAGCCTCATGCAAATTAAACAATTTCTGGTGGTCGAGCAAACTAAAGTGATTTCTAAGAAGCTCAACTGTGACAGGATAGTGGAATCGACTGGGAACCTAATTTGTCATCAGGTGCAGCTATATAATTGGTTCTATCGGTCAAGTCGACTTTAGCCTTTCACAATGAACAAACCATGTTAAGAATAGCTCAAATCAGTGGTCAGCTCCTCACTCATGCGTCCGTTTCCGGTATGAGCAAAATTAACCGGAAGTACTCTCACACGCTACCATTTATGGGAAATGGATTTTCTAACACGTAAGGCACACTTCTTTCCGTGATTTTATACCAGATAATTTTGGACCGCTGCCAGACTCCAGTCATTGAATAACAGGCTACCCTAAAAGGAAGAATGGCAATTGGGCACGAATGACAAGAGATCTGTAAAAAAAATATCACGTATGGTAAATAAAAGCCTCCATTAAGTGTTTATAATTGAGCATTTGTTTTCTATTTCCTCCCCATTAAGCTAATAAGTACCCTGTTATTTGTATAATTTCTACTGCTTATCTGTATTGGATTACTGTATAATTTGTTTTGTTGCAGAAGCTAAGAAAAACCCCTTTGACAGCATGATGCGTTTGTTTATTCTTATTTTGCGAATAGTTGTACATATCTGCAGAAATTTAATACTCTCCTGGGAGTTTTCGTGACTAGAATAAGAAGTCAGAAATGCCGTTGGTGTGGGAGCATTCAATTCCACATAGATTAAGTACGGATGCACTATTGCCTTGATGTCATATCAAAGCGAAACGGAGATGCCTTGCACGAAGCAGACTAAAATATCCTATGCTTCTGAAAAGCTCATGGGCACGTTTTCAATAATTTTAATACTGACCCTGTACCTTTACAAAGTTACCAAAGAGAAACCTGCCATTGTATTAACTATTAGATATCTTACATAAAAGCAAGAGAATACACGGTTTAAACGAACAGTGAGATTGCACACAAAACCTCTTTAAAAAAACTAGACATACAAGCATTTTGAGCATACAAACTGTGGCATCTAAACGTGATGCATAAAATGTCAGAACGGTGTTTGTAAGTACATAGTTTCGGACATATCCGTGCTATCTCATTTTTCATTGCCGTGTCCTAACTCGAAGACTCCTGAGATTGGGTAAACAGAATTATAAGCAGAATCAACGACCTGTTCCATTAAAGTGACAGGATACGGCCATCTACAGACGTTCAAGATTTTGGCCCATCTCCAGGTTATGTCATATCTATATGAAGATTAAAGTAGAAGACGACAGAAAAACTAGATTTATGAGAACTAATGTCAGTATATCAGAGAAGGAAATCGATACACGTTCAGAATTAAGTCAACCTCGAGAAGATAGGCAGGTAGAACAAAAGCACAGACTTGCCACTCCATACGTTCGAGATCTTAAAATCTGTCCAATGAGCACTATAGACATGTCACTACACTTAAAGACATCACAACACTCCAAAAAGTACTCAATAAAAGACAGACAGGCTTTGGGTTGCCTTTTAAGGCAAATTCAGCTCTGCAAATTAAAAGTCCTACAAATTGTGGACAATATTAAGCTATCTTGGGAAAAGTATAGGTAACATCTGTCAGTCATACACAGTCCCTTAAGCGAACAACTTTCAGTCGCTGATTGAGCAAACAAAACGATGTAACTAATAAAACTGGGTCATATCGTTGTTTTATGTACTGTCGTTGTGACACTACGTATGGTATTAGTTTATTATACGCCCGTAATAATACGACTCATGTTCTGTAACTTGTCAGCAGGTAAACAAAAGTAATCGAATCACACTCCAGTTGAAATTTTTTGTTGTGCGCGATATCATCCTGACAACAAATATTCATAAAATCTACTGGTAACGATTGAACTGAACATCCCCACGGAATTTGACTAAATAACCTATAATAAGCATGTTTTAATGTTTTTTCAAAAAGTCTTCTGATGTTTAACACCGCCTGTGTATATCTGAGTAGATAGTGCTTCATGTAAATTGCCTGACAGTCTAGGATACAATAAGAAGACAGCCTACCAATCCACCCAAGACAAACCTGACAGCCAGAAACCACAAACTGAGGGTTTGTCCCATCTGTTAACGGTCAGTGAGAATCGCAGTCCAACCTTTCTGAACTAAGGGATACAATAACATTTGATAGACTATCAAGTGTGGTCATTGATTGCTGCCTCGTTTTTTGTACGCTAAAAGTCCTTCTTTGCTTTAGCTCTGTCTTGTTTATATTGTTGACAGTGCACCAATCATTAATCAACCGTCTTACACCTCATGCATAAAAAATTACCTTGAATTCATAAAAAGAAAGTAATAACTTTACATATTTTGTCGGAAGGCTGGCGACTCTTTTAATTCTCTGTTAATTGCACAAGACACAAGCATGTTATAACCATCTTATATATCAATACTAAATGTACAATTACACGAAACATCACTATAACGCAACAACATTTTTCAATGGATAACAACTTGTTAACATTATACATACATAAAATACCTACCATGAAGTAGCTGCATCTAAACCACTGTAAAAAGAACTAATACTACATGTTTGGTTTGAATGATTGATTCATTCATGGTGTCCTATATTTAATGTGTTGAAGGTGTCAGGTATTAGAATTGATATTAAATTTAGTGCATGTTTCGTTTACATTGGATAACACCTTTTGTGTACAATCTGTTATAAGGTTTCTCTGGTTCTTCACGATGTTAGTCCCTTGGCAGATCATCTTACGCCAAAGGCACAAACGCTGAATTATCAGACATGTTCCATCCTAACTGATAGGTACTATGTACCAAACGACATGCCAATTTCTATTTGACCTGGTTTTGTCGAAACAAGTATCTAACTGGCGTGATTTCATGAAATAAATACTACAAATGTAAACAGAGAATTAATTGTTTGTTTGATTGATTGTGGTTTATCGCCGTACTCAACGGTATTGCACTTATATGACGAAGTGCCAGCCCAATGGGTGAACAAAACCACCCTCAAAACCACTGGCAGCAAACAAAGACAAGACGGGACAAATGCAGGACGCAATACAGACACCACAAACAGAGCGGCTTCTTGTATTCTTTTAGCTCTGAGAGCACCAGGGTAACATGAAGCTTCCTCCAACCAGTGAAGTAAAGAAAACGACAACACACTAGACGCGTTTCCTCTTTCAAGTTATCAGTTATATCAGTAACTATAGGAACATTCATGATATTACAACTTCAATGGGGGACACATGTCTATACTTTGATTATATTACATGTACCCTATGTAAACTATCCCTGTAAAACATAAAGTATTTGTAAATTAGTGTTCACAGTGACTACTTTAGTCACTATTTAATCAAGCATAGACACTGTTTTAATGCCACAGGGATTTTGAAAACGGTGTGAAAAATGTTTCTTTTTAGCGCTGAGATCAGCCAGGAAACACCTTGCTTGCTTGCTGTTACCAAGATAGACCACGCTAGCATTTACTTGTGGTTCACATTATCCTGTTAAAAGTTGAAATGGAATTAAACAAACAAGGGAGGTAGCCAGTGTATACAGAACTCCATTATAGTTGCACTATAATCAGCTGCAAGTCCATGATTATTATTGATAAAGACAACATCAAGCGTTTATTATAAACATGAAGAACACTTACCTTGAATTCTTTTTCCACTTCAGCTAATTTCATCATCTCCTGCCTGAGTTCAAAGGTAGTCATAATGGGGTCGGGACTAGATAGTGCCATATAGGCGGGGCTAGCCAGTGCCCTGTAGGCGTTTAACCGAGACCTAGATCTCTTCAGTGAGTCATAGTTTTGTTTGGTAACACAGTCCGTACAATTGCATGAAATAGGGTGAGGTTTTTCTATAGTATGGCTTCTTGATAAGAACATCTGTATAATCTCGTGGTTATTGTAATGGGCGGATAGAATCAATGGCGTCACATCCGGTGAGAACTGACTTTTTTCCTCAGTCCTAAAGAACGCTGCCCCACCGCCCATTTGTTTTAATCTATCTTCACCCGCCATAAAATTAGGGTGTTCAATTATAATTTTCACCACTTTTGTGGCGCCTTTACTTATAGCATGTAACAAGGCCTCTTCGATACAATTAAAATTAAGGTTATCCAACAGAATTTCAATCACATCTATTTTCTCGCTGTCGATGGCTAAGTGTAGGGCATTCCGTCCCATGTAGTCCACACAGTTTAGATTCAGAGTGAGATCATTTTCCTCCACTGACTGGCGGACTATTCCCACATCCCCCATGGAAGCTGCGTTAAGGTACACCCTCTCCTCGTCCGTCAACTTGTCACGATGAAAAGAAAACAATGTATATGGATCAGAAAAGATTTGGTTGTTTATTAGTTCTCTCTTTTTGTATTACCAGTTATAAATAATTTATTGAATTCAAGCGAAAACAATATAAAATATACAACAGGGCTAGATTAAATTAAAAATGAATAACAGAGGGTAGAAAACTAATAATAGCCGGTTAAATACATGATATATCCGTACTGTTGAGATATGTGAAGATGATTTCAACCCACTTATAGTCATTTTTATCTTGTTGGTTTAAATTTTTCTCTGGTATACATTCCATTGTTTTTTTTTTTACTCTTGATAATAGTGTTAGTTCCAACGCTGAAACTTCACGATTTTAGTAAACAGACATTGTCAGCCATATATATAAAGGTGATGAAGTGATGAAGATATGGATGTATCTGAGCTGTAGATATAGCTGGGTTTTTTTTTACGGTTATAGTTTATTTGATTAAAAAAGTAATTATTCTCCAGCATATTTTATGACAGCGTTTTTTTGCCCTTGGATAATTCATGTCTTTCTGAAAGGGAAACACCAACAGAAAAAAAATTTATTATGATTTTTATTTTCTCTATTAATAGTCACTTTAATCTTTTTTGTTTAAATTTCCCTCTTGTATATACATGTAGCTCTACAGTTTCTCCGTTACACCTGATAACGGTGTTACCACCAATGCCGAAACCGCGTCATCCTAATAAACAGACATCGCCGTCTCTACAAATCTTAGGATGCATACTGTTGTGTATAAGTGAATTCTATTCATATACATGCAAACAGCAACAGAGTACAAAATGTGGACGTGACCTTTATTTGTTCATCAAATATGTGTTTTTATGTGCTTGTAAATAACATTATCCGCAAAGCAGCAAAAATATGAAACAGATAATGGCATCATTTTTAATATCACTGGGTTGACAGCATAAATCCCAGCTTTAGGTTTTGAAACTTTAGTTGAAAAGCAGCGAGATACCCCATGCCCATCCTTTAGGATCAGAGCATTGTTTGCAAAGAAAGTTAATGTGTAGTGTAATGGGATAAACTATAACAAAATATTTGTTACAAGATGAAGCAAAAGGCAACAAACGTTCATTCTGTATTATTTATGTAGTTTTCTGACAAATGGGAAATGCTTCATTGGGAAAGCCAAAGAAATTGCTGACAGCCGGTTTGGATGAGTCTTACACAGCTCCCACTCGGATCGTATGACTGACGTAATACGGACATTGACAATGTCAGTCAGGGTAATTATAGCCTTGATAACACTGTCAAGAGAGAGATATTGAGACGGGAAATGTCTGTTTCAAATAAATCCTCTTTGCAAATTACCTGCTGAGAACAAAATCGTGTCAAATCAAACTAAATAGATTAGCAAATTGTTAAAATCACTATTGTGTTGTGTCTGTGAATAAATTCAAGCTAAAAGAGCGACAATGTTTCTGTATTGTATTAAGATCTTATTTGTAGTTTTAAAAGTACTTGTTTCTCTAACAAATCTACGCCAGAACCAAAATGACGTCGTGCATATGCCAGCAATGATTGAGCTCATTTAACAGCTGTTTCGGTTCTGTTTGGACGACTTTCGTTGGGGTTTTCTAGGTAAAAGCCACCGTGTCGTGGGAGACAGACAGCTGTTTCATCGTACACATTGAAATAAAATCCCTAAGATACTCTTCCCTCTTACTTTCTTCTAAACAAGTGACTGGTTTAATTGGATTCACTTGAAGTATGCTGTGGATAGCCGACCATTGTGATTTGGTATGACATTCAGGGGCAAAGGGATTGTTAATGTCCTTAACAGCTTTAGTTCGGACGAACGAGTAATATACGAATGTAAGACGGAAAACCAACGAACATGGTTGTTTTCCTGCAATTCAAGTTTATTTGACAAACAAATTACTGCAGAATATTTTATGGCAATATTTTTTGTTTTCTCTCAGGATAATTCATGTATTTCGGAAATGAAAACAGCAACACTACAAAAGTTGGTTAAAAACTGCAAATCATTGCCGTGTAACCCTATCGCAATGGAAATGGTTTTTCTCTCTATTTCTCCGAACTATTCTGTTTTCGTGTATGCCGTTTTATCTCGGTAGTTCCTTCTATCCCCAATCGCTTATAGTTTCCACTGATGAAGCCCATGCTTGTCCATAATGTACTGGCTTCCTTTTTTCTTTACATGTCTTTGTGCCGCTGTATGCAATGGTATTTTCCTAGAGATATCCTTTTTCCAAAGAGCATTGCTGAAACGTGTCTGGGGAATCCGATTGTTTTGTTGGTGGCCAGTGTCTGAGAGATTCACTTTTAACATCGAGCCATCTCAACTCCTGAGATGATAGAATAGTACTCTATACGGAGAGTAGATACACACAATAGAAAAGCTACGATATTGATTGTATACTGTATGAGGATTAAAGAGAAACTGCAACATTGGTCGACTCCAATTTCCAGGATTCCTTCAAATCAACGCTACTGACAGTCTCCATTGTATTTTATAAGCAAGGGTATGAAGTTTCCTTAGAGGCTGTAAACATCGTGGTTATTTTTTTACTCCATGCTTATTACTTAACCTCTATAGAAGGAATTCGAATCGATAAAGTGTACAGAGCAGAAGAAGTCTACAATATCTTATGAAGTTTGGTATAATAAGAACTCGGATAACCATGTATTTAAAATGAACTTCCTGGAGCACTTAGCTTGCTAGTATTTTTGACGATTGGATATTTTGTTAAATTAGAAGTTATTTAATGTGATCCTAAATAAGTAAATCCCATATGAAGGTTTACTTCCCCAAATCTCCGAGGTCTCTGATAATGAAGATAATGTTTTGCCCTTTCTCGGCGCAGTTACGACTTTAACTGCTTCTAAATTGAAATTGATTGGTATCCTGTCTTAGAGGTATAAATTGACAGAGATTCTATTGTAGAGATTATCGACTCATCTATTCTTTTTTGTAATAGGTGAACTGGATTCCTTTAATTCCATTTGATACTTTCTAATCTTAATCATGTTCCAACGTTTAAATATACAACCATCTTTAGTAATTATCCCATTTCGTGACATTGCGATTAGCCCTACAATCTCAGTGTTCAAAATCCTCACCACGATGCAGCTAAAAGGGAAAGAAAGAGTTTTTCTACCTAAACTTATTATTTTTATTGTATATTTTCAAAGACAATCACTAGCAATCGAATAAGCATAGCAGTTACTTAATTAATTTAACAGGCGGGACTGACGTCATTGTTCGAAAGCACGATCGTTCACTAGTGTGTCCGTTTGCTTACGAATGAATTCGAAGGCATCTGTAACAACACTGCGTATACACAAACTTGGTCATCGATATGCAATGTTAATCGGTTGTATACGTGTATATCCAAATAGTAAAATAGTGACACATAAGTTTAGCATGTAGTTTCAGGGGACATCTGGTTTTAAAAAATCGGGTTTTTAGTACCAGGTTGTTATGTAAGTGGTTGTTTGTTGTGTTGTTTCGCTTGGGGACGGAACACTCACGTTGGGCTTTATATGAAAGCCTCCAGTAGTGCAGGCAAAAGGGGACAGCCACGAATAGATGAAATAACTACCATGTTTTTTTAACAATGGCGTCAGTTCCACTTTTTAAATTAACTTATTAACGGCTATGCTAATTCGACACTGACTTTGACTTTTTATCTAAGTTACAGGTGTAACGGTATATTTTTCCTGATTAAATTTGCTATAAACAGTTATTGTGAAAATTAATCCATATTGTGTTTACCCTCTAGATCCTGAAATTAAAAGAATCGGCCTTAAGTCGTGTCAAATAGAAGTTTGATACTTCTGTGGAATAGTGCGACATCTCCCGGCATCTCGGAAATCATGCCAAGTCTGAGTCTGCTTTCGCTGTACATATAGGCTACGATAGACTGATAAATTGCGCTGGAAGCTTTATATGGAAGCTAAGACAATTCCTTTTGTTTTGAGTAAAAAAACCCATGTAAAATGACGTCCAGAATGTACACACTAGAGAATATATAACATACATATACATTCCCAAACTTAACATTAGTTTAGCAGCAAAAATTCAAAGCATAATTAATCGCCAAAATTTGTTTAACACATTCATTAATAATTCATTTTCAAAAGTTTGAAAAATGAAAGGATAGATTCTTTACCGAACAAGTCCAATCCAACAATGTTGCAAATGTTTGCCAATTGGTTATTCATAGTTTCGGTTAATCTATTTCTCATCACCAATCAATTTATCAATACAATATTTTTTTATTAGGAGTAATCAAATACTCATTATTATAATAATAAATTCACAAAATTAAAAAAATTCGAAAAAATTTCGTGAAAAAATTAATTTGTATTTTAAAATAGTTTTGATTTTAGACAGCAATGGTTTGCTAATAATTATGCAACAAAATACACGTATTAAAAACGAAACAGAAAAATAATTGCTCAACTGTTTTGATTAAGTCTTACCTGGACATCTTCAAAGTTGGTAAAGAGGGAACCTTGGGAGGGAACGACCGTGGCCGAGCGCCTTGTCTCCGTCATTTTACAGTCCGGACTCCTGCCAGGGGAAGAATGAATAACACAGGAGTTTAGAAATTGTGACATTTTCCGCACATAAATCACGGTTTAACACTTTTCTTAACAACCTATTATTAAATATCCAAACAAGAGTAACTTCTTGAATAGCTCTTCCGGAGGCCAGTTACTGATAAGAATGATGTGTTATAGCAAGGCCCAGTCTGGGACTGTTCGCGGAAATCACTGGAAGGCGCGGAATCTCGGTGTTCTGCTGATGTTATACATGCGCAACTGACCAAACTGTTTAGTATGATACCGTTTGGAGCGGCACTTTGTAAACCAATACAACGTGTTCGATCGACACAACATGAC
This sequence comes from Mopalia muscosa, assembly GCA_031763545.1. Lineage (NCBI taxonomy): Eukaryota > Metazoa > Mollusca > Polyplacophora > Chitonida > Mopaliidae > Mopalia > Mopalia muscosa. Next base: position 6,929 of record JARFOD010092268.1, on the reverse strand, counting down.
TAACGGGTGTTTTGGGTAAAGTCTTAAACGCTTTTCACTGATTTACCGCTTTAATAACACTTACCTGAACTCTAGTGATGATTGTGAATAGAACATGGTTCCAGGGTAATTTTCAGCTCAGTATAAAAATAACAACTGGAATCTACTGATTAATTTGATCGCTCAAGCTGGCAAAAGGCGTTGTAGACGATCAACAACTGAACAACGCTGGTTGAAGCACACTCGATCATTTCGCAGTCTACTAAATCGCTTACTAAAAGACTGGCTGTCAGAATTTTCAGGTCCGCCAATTTCTTGAGGCGATTTAGCGTGAACACATTCTGCTGGTGTTTGCCTTGGTCGCCTACGTCCAGTACTCGAATAAGACCCAACTGTGCTCTGTCAATGTAGCTCATAAATGTTTCAGCTGGAAATGATCGTTCTCATTGCGTTGATTTACACACACTAAGAAAGTTCGATAATGGACACTAGTTAGACGATCTGTCCTTTTTGTCGCGTAAAAATTTTGGTCGCGTGCTATACACTTTTGTTTGTCGTTCATAAACACTGTTCCCTCGCATACAATGGCTGGAAGTGTCTGTCGACTATATACACATGATTTAGTTGGGCGGCTGCGTAGAGCTTTAATGTAGTTCCGCTGGTTTATTTATCTTGGAGTCACGTATAAGATTGATTGAGGTATGACTAGAAGACGGGAAGTTATCCCAGCTACCCGTACCTGAGAATTGGTTCCGGGGACTGATGCTCATGTCATGGCCTCTGGAAACTATAGAGGGCACATTGCTCGTTACCTCTCAAAATATATTGATTGCCCAGTATTCAACAATGGATATGAAATAGCGAATTAGATTGTTTCTCAGCAAGCTACCACCACTTATTATTTCCGGTTCACGACAAATATTGATAAATGTGCTAAAAATCGATTGATTGCTTATTCAGAAATGTCAATAAAAAGCATTGCAGGTAGGCATTAAGTATTCAATTTACGATAACGGTATGACATTAATGTACCCTCCTATGAATTGGCAATCTTACAATAATGTCAAATGTATCATACATGTAACAACAGGTCGAATTATGGAGTAAATACAAATGTTCCATTGTTTGAAGTATGATAATATAAGCAAATATAATAATATACACTAATAAAGCTGGAGACAATTTAACAGCAGACCAAGCAACATGTGGGAGGACTATGAATCTTGAATTCAGTCGTCTAATGCAATAATTGTCTGGCAAAATTGACTCTTTATTATTGTGATTTGTAGCTCTTTTGCCTCAAATCCGCATCATTACCATACAGCTCCAATGGCGGTTGTAAAAAGTTCTTCCCCGATAATTTTTTGTGGCTCTCTCGAGATAGGCCCTGACAAAATATCCTTGGCTGCCAATTTGGGACACGGCAGAAAATGACGGGTTATATGAAGGAAGTTGGAGCAGTTCATGGCCTATGACAGGCATCCGTTCAGTAAAATCGAATAAAAACAGCTTAGGTTATTTGACAGAAGACCAACGTAATTTAAAACTGATCGTTGAATCAATAGATCACGAGCAGGAAATATTACAGTATATATTCTCCACAGACAAATCAAATTGATGGAGTTGCCGAAATGTTTTGACAGATAGGAATCAATTCTTTGTGAACCGTAAATAAGCCAGTTATTATGTCGATGGAGACGTCGTAAATGAAAGTTTTAATTCGTGGAGGGGGTCTTTATCATATTTGAATCAATAAAAAAGTATATATATTGAATAAATGAAGAGAGAAAAATTTGCTTACCTCCACCGGCAATATATAGAAAGATATGGAAATATACACAAGATCGTATTCGTTTATTTTTTAAAATATATATTGACCTACGTAAACGCTTTGGTGAAGTTTCGACTTTTATTTTATTTCATAACCAACACATACTCCAAAAATCGTTTTGAAATGTGGAGTTATTTTCGATATTATGCTATTCTGGTATGAATCGCAACGTTTATAATGAGGCTCGTTAACTTTAAACACTCACATTAGATTTATTAAAAATCAGAAATATATAACTGTAACTAAAGAATTGCAAAAAAAAATAAATAATAATAATAATAATAAAAGGCACACTATTGTGACTTCTATCACACTTGGAATAGTTTCAAAGCATCAAGACAATTTACAAATCTTCATCAAAACAATAAAAACATCCGAAAATGATGGAATGTGTGTGACTACTTTATTGTCTCCCTTGGACGTCATGACGTCATGCTCTCTACATAAACCCTGGGTTAATAACCCAGCTGTGAAGATTTTTTTTTACAAAATAGTCTTCCCAATAAAAAAGGGAATCATAGTATATCTAAAAGAAAAAATGCACTTTCTTTGTCGGATTTCCAGCTGTAGGTTGAGTGTGTTATCTTATGATGGTAGCCGTGGCAGAGGTGTACAGTTTATGTCAAACTTGACGGCGCCTATTCATTTAATGAAACAAGTATTCAAACCCTGCTTACCCGAATCTGTATACATTTCAGTTGAATAAATAGTGAGCATCTATATTTTTTGCTTATAAAATTTAACATAGGCTACACAAGATAATTGTTTTTGCTCGTTAAAAAAAAATGTCCATGGTCAGTATAAATCAGTAGTTTCGCGCTTACGGCAGAAAAAATCAGGCAGATAAAACAAACCTCTTGAAAAAAATTATTCCAAAGCGGAACTGTATTGATTTGTTACTAGATTAAACGAGAAAATCTGATCACGTGCAGTATGGAGTTTAGCAAGGATTTATATTCTATAAGCAATCCGATCAGGTTAAATAAAACAGTATTGGGATCTTATTACAGAAATTATGTTCAGGATCCGAAAAGTAAAATTAATTCTGTGTGATCACGAAATTTTTATTTACATAATCACGAAACCTGGAAAATGTGGAAATATGAATTGGCATTTCTTACTGACAAATCTCATAAAATAAACAAAAAATGTTGATAGGTTTAAAAGGTAGGAAAATAAAGACAAAGGAATGCCACTGTAAAAATGTAAAACTATCACTGGTGTTTTCCTACTACGTTATGTTAGGTACTACACACTCCCCTCGCAATGTTCCTGCGATTTTAATATTTTTGATAAACCGAGCAGCTTACAGATTCGATGTTGGCAAAATATTAAGTTTCACGCACTGCAGATGGGCGCCTTATGTCCTGTTATATATCATTGAATATTTAGGACCATGGTGGTCGGATTAAGGGGAATAAAGAGACTATGTTTTATAACTCATATTGTATGCGTTTTAGAAAATCTTATTTAAAGGGTATTCATGGTACCAAGAGGCATTTTGTTGTAACAGATGCCGTTACATTTTTTTAACAGACTAAGGTATATTTAAAAAATGCTCTACATGTATATAACGCATTTTGGGTTTCTTTGATTCTGAAACCAAGCGTATGTTGTTGTTTGTATTTGTTACATTACATTTATCTGTTATAATATAGTCGTCATCAGTCCCAATTTATCTACATCCAATCTTCTCTAGCCAAGAGTTTTATTCCGAGCCACTCTGCATTACAACCCTTGGCAGATTGATCGCATATAAATAGAATTACAGCTATGCCCCCTGGTGGATAAAACGACCAAGTTTCGAGCTAAAGCGCTGATTATATATGTTGAATGTTATACTCAAATTTTGACAATTTGTTTAACTTCGTAAAGCACTATTAGCGTATGTATATACGAAGATTTGGTTAGGGTGGATTCATACGCTATACTCTTATTGATCCGGTTGTATACCCCGAACATATTCTTTTTTTCGACAACACTTCATCCTTTTTCATCATTGACTATCGTTGTCATGTGTACAGAACATCTGATTGGTTGCGTAGAAGTTCCCACGAAACCAATCAATTGCTTGTCAGTAAGGTTTGGTTATATGCGAACAATCACAAAGGGTTGTAATGCAGAGTAGCTCGGATTAAAACCCCTGGCTAGAAAAGATGTCTTCATCCATGCTAATGGGTATGTTCTCATATCAACCGGAAGTTGATCTGTTCATAAGTATTACACAACTGATATCCATACACATCGGTACTATTTTGTTCTCTTTTCACGCTGACTTTTGACATATGCGATTCTACCCTATTTTAACGTAAGGGAATTGAAACAAAGAAACAATTTCAGTTTCAAATTGTTTTGGGTTTTCTTCTAAAGAAATGGGTGGTATCTAGTTTAGATTGTGTTAAATTGACTTATCAGTTTATGGTGAACTGACCTAAATTTATATGGAAACTGAAGACCTTCCTGAGGCACGATGGTCTATCCCTGCAAATATATGGAGTCCAGTTTAAGAAACTAAAGCCGATTTCGTCATGGTGTAACCTTTGTTGAATTACGTCATGGTAGTCTACAAATGATTGTGACACAATGTAATATAAGTGATTGTGACACCATGTAATATAAGCTATTATGACACAATGTAATATAAGTTATTGTGACACAATGTAATATAAGCTCACTGATCGGCGGCTATTTATACAAATCCTTTTAGTTTTATCCGCTGAAGTAAGTCGCTGCTTTTCTAGAGGATTGGCAGAATAGGGTTATTGTTAACCGTGTAAATTAGGATATGTCATTCGGGGCGTTCGAGACTGAAGTTGTTTGTGTTGTCTTTTATAGCGGACGTTTAATCGGCTGTCTGAAACACAGCTTTTTCAGAAACACATTGGTAAATGAAGATTTACATTAGAAACAACTAATATAAAAGCTTTTAATTGGTTGTTTAACAGGAAAACCCTGTTCTGCCTATCCTCGGGAAATGGACATGCTTCTATCAGAGGATTCAAGGGGATGATTTCTGAACATCATATGATTAACGAGAGTACATGTTACAAAGCTTGTATCATTGTTTTTTGGAACCAAGCCTTGAATTTGATCTGTCTGGCTTACCCTTAACATAACCATGTATGGCTGTATTACAAGAACTCAAAAACTATACTATGTATTTTGTAATGCTATTGATACTGCTTATGCAATCGAACAAGTTGGTTTCCTCGCCATGTGGCTACTGAGACCATGATGCACTCTATAAAATTTTGTCGTCTAGACAATTTTGTTAGTGGATATATCCATTGTAATAACGTCATTATGAATTTATTAGTACAAATGATCATTTTAGAGCATTATTGCACTAAATATTCGGAAGAATGGAAAAGTACACGTGCTTCAGGGCGGCGCAATGATCAAGGCACATGCCAAAAAAGTCATAAATGTTAAGAGAATAGGGATTTTCAAATCAACTCAAATTTAGCAAACCCATGGAAGCATGTTACCCTGGTGGTACAACAACATTTTTCATAGCGATATATGCAATCCACCAATTTGTAACTTTTAATCTTTTCAGGAGTTAAAACTCATTACAATAGTGATAAAGACATGCATGTGATGACAATGTAGATGGAAACGTGCCTTAGCAATGTTTTACATGTAATACTGAGGTGTATGTTAACCCCGCTTCCATCAATAGCTATCATGTGATCATTGACAGTCGTTAGTTCCCATTTCTCTAAATTCTTCAAACAGTCGGTTAAAGTATTTCCACTGATTCCATGCCCAGCATCATTTGTACTCGATGCCATGAAATCTGTAGTTGAACCAATTGACAACCCTGCATTGTACAATAGGGCACTTGTCGAACAATAGCGATCAATACAGAGTCGTGTATTCCGGCCAGCTGACGTTTGCAGGCTATTGTTATCATTATTCCCTTTCTATCTTGACTTCTGTTCCTTGGACTGTATCTGCCATCAACCCAAATGTGCTCTGTCAATAAAGCCTAAGTACTAAATCGAGAAACAAGGTTGAAATTTAATGGTATCAACGTTCTAGGGGTTTCCAGAGATGTTAAAGTAACGAAAACATAGGCATCACTGCACATAATTGTAACGACAGAAATTTGGGTAATGCATAATACATTATTATGGGTTGTTTCTCCTACTAGAGTGTTCTCTTGTGAGAGTGGTACTAATAAAACTAATACAATTAAGACATATGTTATATGAGCTACCAATTTCTAGTATTTGGTAAAAAAATTTCGCACTGAGATGCTTAGGTCTAATATGCGATAGTGCTAATGTTGATGTTAGACAGATATAAACTTGAACATGAGGAGACAAACTATGGACTGTAGATTTGAATGTGTGTGTTGGCAGCGTGTTGATAGCCTTCATGATGGCGTTAGATACCAATATTGTAACTCAAGTTTAGTGGCCGTTTTATGTCGGTCTGTAAAACCACCAAAGATGCAAACGTATACTATTATATATAAACCACAGTAGTGTTTGGCTAGCCTCAAACGCTTCATGTGACGTAGGCTGCTCCGGAAATCTCCCATTTCTCGATTTTGCGCATTGACTATTTCAGACATGACAGTTAAGCCATCGGTAATCAAGCCTATGCTAAAAGTGCATTTATGCACACATGTCATTTTATATGCATAGCACGACTGTTCCATTTCAATCCTTATTTTATATTGTTTATCCATACACAATCTGAAAATAAGCATTACTAACTCGAAATGTCATGTTGCAGTGGTTTGAATAAAACTGACCCTAAGTAAATGGACATTTTCAAACTTCTGGTTGTTATACTTCTGATATTATTCAATAAATATATATTTTCAAATATTTGTCTTTCCGTTAATATTGAGATGAACTGAGTCTATGACTATTATCATGACTATTTATCGAGTTAAGCCACGGGGAGAAAAATGACGTCTGTGTGACAATTAGCATGACTATTTTTAGCTGCGACTGAGCAGCTCTATAACTCACTCTGTCTGTCGGTCTGTCTGTCTGTCTGTCTGTCTGTTTGTCCAACTTTCCCTGATGACGACGTGAACAGGATAGAAGCCAAACCACTTAAGATAGAGACTTCAAATTTGGAATGCAGCTTAATATGATGC
>JARFOD010092257.1:0-17631 GCA_031763545.1 Mopalia muscosa | reverse complement strand
GACACAAATACAGAACATTACAACAAATCTGCTTCCCGTTACACTTTAGCTCTGCAAACACCAGGGCAACAGAAAGCGACCTCTTTTCTTGCCTTTTACGATCGACGGAGGAAGCCGAGGGAGTATTCTGCAGGGCCATGGCCCACCCGCTCCCTCACGGGGCAATTAAAGAAAGACTAAGTAGAGCCCACAACTGGGACTCTGACGGTTATACCTGTCTATATGAGCGTGAGCCAATGTTTCTTGATTGATCATAGGCTTTCTTGTTTGTCTTTCTTCGTAGTCTTTCTTCAGGAATAACTGTTCTGTGTGATCCTGGTATGTCGTCTTGTTCAATGACTAATAATAAAAATTAAAAATAATAATTTACTATTTAAGAGAAAACAAAGTTTTGATGCGCCTATGTTCAAAACTGCTCATAATTGATTACATCATTTTTAACTATTTAAGACGACACAAAGTTTGTTTGACATGCTCTGAACCACTGATAGTTGATTGAACCAGTCAGAAGTTAAGACAACTACATATAAATCAAAAGATGATGGGATCTGATGAGTCCATTATCTACTCCAAGGGTCACTTTGATTTTGTTTGTTCGATTGGCGTTGACTTACATGGTAGGTTGTCCAACAAGTTTTTTGTAGAGACTTACGTCTTTCTATATGGTACAGAAATCAGACATTGAAAGATGGTAGGCCTATATAATTATAAAATCAATATGTTTAGAACAGAAACAGTACGTCTTGTTTTATTTTTCCCTTTCTTTGAAGTTTCCTATGTTAAAAATTGATTGAATAGCTTTGGGTATCTCAAACGGCTCTGTGTTTGTCTAAAAAAAAAAATAAATAAAAAAATCAGTATTTTTTTATGTTTATGTCGGCCTGACTATCTAAATCAAAACACGCAGTAAAATCACTCATTCTCACCCCATCTGTGATGTCACCAATTCTGTTATAGCTGGCTTTACAAAGATCTCTAACTGGTGCAGAGTTTAAATCATAATCTTTGGGTTCAGCTTCACGAGCCTGGTGCCTGTATAGAAGTGAAAAAAACATAAAAATTAAATAAAAATACATCTTTAATTTTTTAATACATACTTAAACATAAACCATTAATATAGGCTGTGAAAAAATAAAAATAAATGAATAACATGAATGGAGACAATCATCTGGTTAGGTTTTTTGTGTGATTAGGGATTAACACCGTACTTACCTTCATATCACTCATATGATGGCTTCAAAGCCCAAGTAAGCCACCCTGGGCTTCCTGTTGCACCTTAGAACTCAGAGCAACAGGGCAACGAACAGGATATTACCTCCAATCCATGAACTCCCGGTCACATTTATGTTAGTCTTAATAAATGGTTTGTAACTCACCATCTCAATCATTTTTTAATGACATTTTTGAAAATATAATTTTTTAATGACATTCTTGAAAATATCATGAACACAGCATATTTATAATAAGGATAAAACAAGCCGTTTTTATTATGGCAAATAAATGTAAAATTCTGTATTCTGTGAAAATGTGATTTTGTCGGATCTCAGGTTTCTGAAGATTACTGGTTATGGAGCAACAAACTGTAGAGTTGGTCCATCACTTCACAAAACAATCTAACATTTGTAATAACTAACACTCAACCAAGCCCTAGACCTAGCCGAATGAATAGGGCTAATTCCTCTGTCTTAGTCCTATGTCCTGCCTATCTCAACCCATGGTGAAAGTTGGAAATTGATCCGCCGCTATCGCCTGCCTCTCAAAATATATATCTGATTTTTCTCTGATTTTTTTTAGGTACACTGCAAATAATGACTAGTACCTTACCTACCTGCAAAATTTCTTTTCTGAGGGTTTTCAATCGTATTGTTACATAAACAACTTTTAACATGTCAACACTAATACAACTTTATTTAAACGTCAGGAAAGCAATAAAGAGTGAGATAATTGCGATTTATGTATCCCAAAAAATCCGAGAAAAATTAGATAAACGTAGGGCCAAGACGAAGGAATTAGCCCTTTTCATTGTGCTACCCTAGAACTTACCCTAAACTTACCTTGTGGTCGTCTTCACAAAGGCATGTTACTAGTGACGGACCTATTCTACAATTAGGCCCTGGTTTTCAAACAATTCCATATTTTCGCTTGTCTTTCTGTAATTTATATATTGTTTTGAGACTGACAGAAGTAAAACTGTTAAAGCAGTATTTCGTCAAAACTTGGCGAAAAAGCATCTCTAAAGGACTGTCTCAATGCATTGAGCAGTCAACATAAACGTTGTTGTTGTAATATGAACGAATTTGGGCTTACCAATTTGAATTCAAAGTAGCCCTGCCATAATTCATGTGATTAGATCTCAAGGAATAAGACCCCTTTCTCTCCACGAAATCTGGGATTAGATAGTTGTAATCAGAAGCCATCTTGTCGACAAGTTTTAAGCACGAACCCTGCCCAAAACACAGTCGCTGTTTTTAGTCGGTTTGTTTACAGTTGGCCCAATCACTTTAAATCACATGTATACGTCCGCTCTTAACGTAGTTCACATAAAACGTCAAGTAAATAGTTGACATAATCTCATTTATCGACAATTTTCCTATCAAAAGTGATAGATATTTAATCTTGGTGTTGCATCCAACTCAGTTTCTTTCGTTTTTAATCGCAAATAATAAAAAATATTCCACTAAAAAGAAGAGCGCCCTCTAGCAACACAAAAGCGTACATAGCAACATGTCTTAACCACGTGGACTACCACACCGCGAGTCTGAGAGTACGGCTAATAAGGCGGAATATTTATGGACACTAAGAATTTTGTTTATTATTATATCCCAGAAAATAATTTTATTGTTTTGGTTTGTCTTTTTAATGTTTGTTTGCACTTATTTTTGGGTGGCTTTTACGTACAGTAATAACCTTTCAACACAATGATAACTCAAATGCCACTCATACAAGACAATGATAACGCCATGCGCCTCTGGCTATACCATACAACGAGAGCAGAGATGCTGTGCATTACACATGGCTAGCTTATAATCTGAAATAAAGTGATTGATTATCGTATTTTTGCTGTTCTGTGTTTATTAACTATTCATAGAATGACAGAATTAAGATGCATTCATGTAGCTAGGCTAACTAGATAAAAATTAAAAAAAAAAAAAATACAAAAATACAACAATGTAGGCACCTATATACGACTCTCTGTTGTATTTTTTCTTTCTTTCATAGGACCAATATATTTTAAAATTACATTCTCGGATCATTTTGCACTTTTTAACAAAAGTAAAAGCGAAATTAAAATCTACCCATTTTTTTCTTTTTAAAATTATGTTTCCTTCAGTATAAGATATATTGCTCCGTAGCCTATATCGTAGGAAGTAAAAATAATTTAACCTCACTGGAAATGACATCTGCAACTAGAAATAATTTAACTGAGTAACAAAAACCTTTTAACCGAGGCACACTGCACACAACCATTTTAACTTTGATATGAAATGTACGAAGATATAAACATATTTTAAAACAAATTATACATTTCCGTTAAGAATTAATTAAACTAAGGATCGAATATTTTAACATGAGTAGAAATGGCATCCATCAAGATAGAAATCCTTTTATTCCAGCAAATATTGTACATGCAGCCGTTTAAGTCCTTAGTACTAAATGCAAGTTATTTTTTAAGCGACCAAATTGTCATTCAACTCGTTGCTTTCCATCTATGTGTTTAACGTCTGGCTGTTTTGTGCAACACAAACGGTGCCAAATTTCTTTCCTTTTTTCATTCATGATGATAGTTTGATCAATATATCTAAACGTTCTGTAAAAATAATTTTTTTCCCTTTTTCATCCATGACGATAGTTTCAAAGTTGATCAATACATCGAAACGTTGGGTAAAAATAAATTAAATAATTCTTGTTTATTCATGATGATAGTTTGATCAATATATCGAAACGTTACTTCAACATAAAATTATTAACCTCCTGCATTCATGATGATGGTTTCATCGAAACATTGGGTCAAAATAAGTTTATTTCCCTTCTTCATTCATGACGATAGTTTGATCAATACATTGGAATGGATGGTATAGGTCAAAATTAAAAAAATATCATTCTGATGGTTTGATCAATACATTAAAACGTTAGCTCCAAATAAATTCCACACCCTTCTTTATTCATGATGATAGTTTGATCCATACATCGAAACGTTGACTAAAAAAAAATCATTATCCTTCTTTATTTATGATGGTAGTTTGATCAATATATCGAAACGTTTTGTCAACACTAATTAATTATCCTTCTTCATTCATGTTTATGGTTTGATTAATACATCGAAACTTTGGGCCAAAACGTTTACTCAAATTAAATAAACCGTCTTCATTAATTCATGACGATAGTTTCAAGTTTGACCAATATATCGGAACATTGAGTCCAAATCAGTGTATTTCTCGTCTTCATCAATGATGATAGTTTGATCAATAATTCGAAACGTAGAGTCGAAATAAATGTATTTCCATTCTTCATTCATGATGATGGTTTGATCAAAACATCGAAACGTTGAGTCAGAATGAATATTATTTGCTTCTTAGGAGTTGTCACTATACATAACTATATTAAACGCACCAGTTGTAATCAAGGCCAACATTCTTACATTTAAACAAAAAGTCCATTCGGAAACAATACTAATATATACTTCCACATTTCGACGCGTCAGATAACATATGTATATATAGATAAGATACTCCCACACCCTTTTGCAATCTTTTATCACTATAACCTAGATTTGATAATGGCTGTACGTTCAGTAGTGGATAAGTCAGTAACCAACGTGCAAAGGTATAAGATAGTTTCGAGTGGAGGCCACATACATCAGATACGTAAGTAATTTTTCCCCTTAACTGTTAATGTTTCGATTCAAAACATCGCAGTCTAATTTTACGATAGCTTAAAGGTGCACGATTTTTTTAAGAGAGATTTACAATTAGTTTTTTAAAAATTTACTTTCAATACACATACATTTATATTCACAAACAATTTTAAAGCTCGAATACACATAATGGTTGACGGTGGCTAGAAGAAATAACAATCATTGCCATATGTAAGGCATTATTTTTGTCTCAATTCTAATGCTTTTGCAGATAAAAGCAGACACTGGTATAAGTTTCTTATGAGAATTAGAGAACAATAAATATTTAATTTTTTGTAAGTTACACCATGACATGTATAAAAATATTATTTCAGGTAAAATATTCTAAAGTCAGAATAAAGTGGACAAGACGACAGGAAATGATATACTCATTTACAACAATTAGATCTACACATGTACATAACCGATCGGATTTCGGAACATTTGTATATCTAACAGTTTCTATATTGCTATACCATAGTTTCCACACCTGGACCTTATATAAAAGTCACAGCGTGTTAGGGTTTTACAGAGCTCAAGATAGCGGATAGATTTCGGTCAGAAAGTAGGCTTTTTAATATGCTTATATAAGAATCCTATCTTGAAGACTGTTAATTTACATTCCCAGGATTACTAGACATTGTCATAGGGCCTACATGGTTATTTTAAGCAGATTTACATTTCTCATGGTTACATTTTCGTGCAATTATAGAAAATAACATCCATTGTCTTGCAATATTTTTTCAAACACCAAAACTAATTGTTAACAGTATACTATTACCATTATATTCACATTGACCTTTATATAATCGATTTGATTGATTGTTTTGAACTACATAATTTACATCAAAATTGCAATATTTACATATATCATATACCGGGTATATTGAACTCACTGTATACGAGAAGATTTGGAGCATGTGTTGGTGATCCAGTACCATATTTACAATATCCATTATATACCGGTTCGATGTTAGATAAATAACTAAATTCTCAAATTTCAATTTTGTTTCAAACAGAATGGCTTAACAATAGCATCTTAAATGTATAACTTTGTTTTAAGATCCAGACAAAATTTTCTTAAGAACAATAGATTCTTTGGACTTTTCGAGAAACATTTTTTGGTCTACAATAATAATTGTGTCTCCTTTGTACAGCCATTCATCGTTACCTTTATATGTCGTTGGACCGAACTCCCCCCCATCTTCGTTTTTATTGTGTAAACTATTAAATTCCATTTATCGCAAGAGTTACAAAATTTGTCAAGTAGGTTTAGTAGACCATAAAGTAAGGTGAAAATAGGACCGTACCGTCTGCAAACAACATGATAAACAATTATAATTAGATCAAAATACTATAAACATCATGTCCGTCATTTAAATTCTCGAATACGTCGTTTAAAAACAACGAAAAAATTATAGGTGACAACGGCTCGCCATATTTCATACCAATGTGGATATCAAAGAAAGAAGAAAAAACACTATTGTTTTACAGCACTAACTAAATTGCCTGAAATGTGGTTAAATGCGATACGTAATAAGGAATTATTTGGTGCTAGGATGAGCGGAAATTTAATGAAAAACTGTAAATTTGTTCCTTTTAGAGACACTGCCATATTGTATTCAAGGCTCCGTTCTTGGGGTCGTGCTCTTTTTTTTTTTTTTTTTTTACATATATGGAAGATACTGTTTTAATACGATGTGGATATATATGCAGATGACTCAACCATCCATTGCAACTCAAAATCTGTGGATGAAATTGAAAGGGCAACTGGGTGATGTCAAAGCAACAAAATGCTGATTCAAGATGTGTTTTGTTCGTCAACAAGGACATAAGCGTATGTGACACGTGACAGATACATGGATCTAGATTTTATCTATTTTTGTAGAAGGCCGGGTGGCTGAGTGGTCGGGTAGCCGGCCTTTACTCCTGGCGATTTGGTGCTTAACTCTGCCGAGGGGCGGGTTTCAATCTGCAAAATTTTCTGAACTAGAATCTGATCATACAAAGAAAGTGTTATCCCCAAATAACAAAAATGCTGTTAATCTTCACTTTCTAAAAGACACAAAAATTATTAATTTCTTTCAGCTTTGGGAGCTGTGTCACTCTCCTATCAGAGGGGTAGTGAATGTCCGCTATCTAGAACCCAGCTGACTAACCTTCTATTTTGTAGAAGGCCGGGTGGCTGAGTTGACTAGGTAATCGGCAAGTACTGCTGGCGATTCGGTGTGTAACTCTGAGGGTCGTGGGTTCGATTCCCGGACGGGTTTCAATATGCAAAATTTTATGAACAGGAATCTGTTTTTTCTAAGAAGGAGTATCCCAAAATAACGAAAATACTGTTAGATTTATATAATTGACATCATTCAGATAATTTAACAAATATAAAGAATTAATTTTTTTTTACACGTGTAATAGTCATAAAATCGGAAAGAACAAACTTATAACAATTTTATTACAACTCATTGAGTACCAGTATTGCTTAAAACAGATAGACATAGATTTACTTCGCTTTATGAAAAGACCCATTGCACACATAACCTCATACGCTAGATGCCATTTGGGTCAAATATTGTAAATATCGCCGAATAAGCCAGGCCCCAACTTTGGCTTCAGGACATATTGTGTAAAGCCCTGGCTTCTAATGTCAAATGGAGGGAATCTTTGAAAAAAGCTAGCAAAGTAGCGGTGTTCGTCTCCCCAGTGACGGACCAAATAGGCAGTTAATACAAAGGTGCCGTTTTTCTGTCCGGAGACTAACTAACATTATACTGAATCAAGTGTTTCCTTTTGTATATCAAATTCACTGGGCTAGCGGTTGAGTTTTCCATTTATTTGTTCCGATGTTATTCATGGTCAGTTGTCACAACTGAACTTTCACCCTACACCACGCCGAGATATGGTATACCGGTGGAACGATATCATTCCATTTTTTGAAAACAAGTCATTCAAACTTTCAGATCGTTATAGATAAATTAAAAAAAAAAAAAAAAATAAAAATAAATAAATAAAAAAAAACAAAAGAAAATGAAAACCAATACCAACTATACTAACCTAACTTAATATTCAGTGCAAGAGTTTTGCATATCTTTGTTTTTCTTTTTCTTTTAATTAATGCTGATTGATCACGATTTTACACTTCACCCCACATCCCTTCGTGACTTGGCTTATGAGTGTAAATTAAGTAAACGAAACCCCACTGTTTTCATTTTAGCTTAAGGCAGTTTGTCACAGCAGAGTAGTCCCCCTTCTATCATAGATCGCCGTATACTGTGGCAATCAATTTAACATCCCAGCTTCGTATAGCGTCACACTGACATCACAGTTCATTACTTCGAAATACAAAATACAAAAACTAAAATTTATCGATTGTCCTAACCGAAGGCGAAGGCACAGGGGACACCTATAAGATGCTGTGTAAGAGAAGTACCGCGGAACAACGAGCTGAACTAATTCGAGCCTTCAAATTTTTGTTTAGAGTTTTTAAAACTAAAAAAAAAGTTTTAAGCTATATATATGGAGTATGAATCAATGAGAAAACAGCCTCAATCATGGCTATTCTTTTTATAGGAAATGACAGCATGCCTTTGAACAACTCAGATGTAGGCCTATTACTAAGGCAAGAGAAAGCAACTATATTGTGGAGTGGTTTCATGGGGCTACTCATGTGTAGGAAATGACACATGTTTTTCTGCACAATGGAAATACATTGTTAATTGTCATACATGATCCGGTTCGCAGAACAACAAAATACATATAAATACACAAAGAAAATAAACGAAAACCCAGGACTACCCACTATTTTCCTTATTCCGTCTCTTTTCGTCAGGTATATAAGGTAAGATAAGATACCGTTGTATTATCACGAGTGACTTTATCAAAGTTTTCCTCCCCAGCATCATGAAACTCCGTAAGACAAATTCAGTTACGATAAAATTTGTTCGCACGAAGTTTCGCGAAAGTCAGGGAAATTTTGTTTCCAACTGGTTGTCTGCTCTTTGGCGATGGTGACGACCCGTTCCCAGCGTTTCCATGCTGGTTCCCAAGCACTGGGGAACCAATCTTCCAATAGACCAGAACGCTTCACCTTTTATGGTTATTTTACGATGGCTATTTACTTTGAGTGTACATTGCTCTAAGATAACTGAAATGTCCTTGAGCATGATGTTAAACACCAGTGTATATATTTTGTTCTGTATCAAAAGCTGCGGAAAGTATTTCGTCGTTTAAAGTGGGCCGATGTGAACTTGTGAAAAAAAAAAAAATATATATATATATATATTCGTAGTTTTAAAATGACTAAATATAATTATCAAACGGAATTAATTCTGTTTTTTTTAATGTAAATTTTCCATCGAACAGTAACCGCCTGAAGAAGATGTTGTATAGTTTTGGATTAGTGGTGATTCTGGCGGTGTTATGTCAGGCCGACCACGAGTTCCACATCAAGAACCAGTGTCAACAAACCGTCTGGGTCGGAATCCTGGGGAACCATCTTCTAGAGAAAGGTAGGCCCTATATAGGCGACAGTCTTCGATTACAACCACAAAACAGAAACGTAACAACTACGTTGTAGTAATTGTTGCATCATTTAGCGTTTTGACAACATTGTTGTTACGTTGTACAAAACTCCACCACTTCACAACTAAGTCGCAACATAGTCGCTTTGTGTTGTTACAACGTTAAATTACAATAAACGTTCGCCTGTCACGTTTTGACAACGTTATAATTACGTTGTATTAACTGGTACAAATTAAAAATGAAATTTCAAAGCAGATTTACGTTGTTGTAACGTTGTTATTTGGTTACTCTGCAGCGTTATATTTTATTGATAGTAAACAGAGTTGCAGCCACGTATTGTGTTCGCTGGGCTTATGGAAGTTAAACATGGCACGACGTCATTAACGATAAGAATTTACAATTGTCTTACGCAAATTCGTGTAAGTGTGCTATGCAGCGCAAAAATGGTAATTTGTTTCATGCTGTGGGGTAAGATGATATCATAAGCTAGCTTGAAGACTAACTTTAATAACTTAAGTTTAATTTACCCCACATTTAATTATAACTGAACCATGTCGTGGGTAAAGTCGATATCATATAAGCTCTGGAGAAAACAAATTAAGCAATAGATCTCCATAGTGGGATTTGAACCCTGCGCCTTATAATCCACGTAGGTTTTAACGTCACCACTGTATGAGATATTCAGGAAAACGTATAGGGGTAACGTCTTGATCGAACTTAGGAAATAGCGTGTAACGTTGGAGATACTTCCAAATACATAGGGGATTTTAAGACCAACCGGCAGATGAAGCGACAAATATGTATATATAAGATACCGAAGGCCTATTCTAGCATTTAGTACTACGTAGGCCAACGTAGGTGAGTTAGGTGAAACCAATGAGAAACCAATATTTCTTTCAACAGCATGACACTTATATACATTTTCAAAGTATTGCATTAAATGCCTAATCTTTTTTCTTCTTACCAACATGAGAGATACATATCCAAAACTATTGAACACAGGAGGTTTTGGTAAACATACTACCAGAGCTGGTTTTGGGTCATACTAATCGACTAAATCTCACGAGATTTTCGTGGAATCATCACTATGCTCAGCAGTATATATGCCTGAAAAAAGTGAAAATCGCGAATTTTGTTTGTCAGCAAAAGTAAGCTAATCGAATTTCAAATCTTTTAAGTCCGTAAATAAGATTATGAGTACATTATTCTCTGAACAATAAACAGTTGAAAACATCATTATTTATATACGGAAGAAATACCAGGATTTACTTCACACATAAAAGCGATATTTCACTACCGTTAAATAACACTATTTGTTATTTACTTCGAATAGCTCTGCGTCAAAATCCTTCATTTCTATTATGACGTTACATATGAACGCGCGTCATTTCACCACGCAACACAAAGGCTACGTCCCTCTTAAAATAACGTCATTCTGTTACGATCTTGCTGGATTCGAAATTGTCATAGAGAATTGTTTTCAAACAGCTCTGATTTAGGAATTGATTCTTGATATAAACAATAAAAAAATATTACACAGTGTAGTTTAAATACTATAATATTGCTCTCGTGAATGGTTCCACAGTATTCAAAAATCACTGTGTAATATCCTCTATATATTTGTTGATCCGCCTATCGTAATGGCGAGATGATGTGCATCCAAGGACTTCTGAGGGTCCGGCTTATAAATACGTGAACATTAAGTTAGGTTTATTTAATTAGCATCAGTCGATAACGTTTGGAAAAATCCTCGTCTTCACGACATGTACAGGTAGGTTTAATTTTCAAAGGAGGCTTCTGCTGTGCTATACAATGATAGACTTTGGTGATAAGTAAGCAAAAAATAATCAATGCTTGAGTTTAAAAACTAGTCAAATTAATTTAATATACTTTTTAATAAAATAGGTGGATTTGAATTAAGACATGGATCTACCAAAAGTATCACCGTGCCTGATCACTTTAGTGGACGTTTCTGGGGGCGTACCGGATGTGACGCCCATGGAGCCTGTGTGACCGGTGACTGTGGCCGCAAAATAGAGTGCAATGGGGCAGGAGGGCAGCCCCCAGCAACCCTGGCAGGTGAGTTAAATGTCCTGGCTGTAATTAGATCCAGGTATCCGTCAAATTCAGCCTGTGTTGCACTGAAGATAAAGATGATCCTCATTCGTCGTTAAAATTGAGATTAGGTATGTCAAAATACAAACTTAAAGATATACATTTTTCTTATACAGAAGTAAACCTAAATGTTTCACTTGGAGCTCTATACCTTCATCCATAACTTATCGTCAGTGTTATCAACATTATGTTTTTCGAATGTCTCCAAATGTGACCATGATGGCGTTGCAGGATTGCTTGTTTTTGTTATCAATCATTACATCCATGTAGTTTATACCCCACAGATTTAAAGAGACGATACGTGTACTTAGCAATTCAGGAATATCTTCCAAAAACAAAAGAGACCCTTCACAGTTTATGCCTGTGCTTTGGATTTGGTATAGACAGTCTAAAATATAATATTGGATTATAATTTGGCCATCTAAATACTAGTGATTCTCGCTTTAACCTATGTTAAACCTTACATAAATTTATCTAAATACCTATGTTATTTTCAGAGTTCACCCTTGGAGGTTATGGGGGTCAAGATTTCTATGACGTCAGCCTGGTGGACGGCTATAACGTCCAAATGAAAATTTTTCCAACCCCAAATACCTTTGCTCCTGGCCACGGAACTTACTATTGCACCGAGGCTGGATGCGAGAAAGACCTTAACTCAATTTGTCCCAAAGAACTTCAAATCTTACATGGCGGAAAGGTCGTTGCCTGTCAGAGCGCTTGTGCCAAATTTCAGTCGGACAACTACTGCTGCCGTGGCGCTCACAACACTCCACAAACGTGTCCACCCTTCTCGTTTTCCAAAGTTTTCAAGCAAGCGTGTCCACTGGCGTACAGCTACGCTTATGATGACCAAGCGAGTACATTTACCTGCCGCGGACAACCGCATTCGGGATACACTATTCAGTTCTGTTGATCGTGTCCATTATTAACAAAGAATTCTGTTTGTCAAGCCATTATTAAATTCTGCTTACATCTGATTGAAACAAACTATAACTGTTTTACAACACATTTAAATCAAACTGTTTAAACGCTTTCCTTGAATAAAATTGAAATTTTGTTCTCCATAAAGTCGATGTGTGCAACCATTATATTTAAGGAATAAGGATTTTTTTTAGAAAAGTGTTTCAATAAAGTCTGAAAATAAACCATGTCTTTATTATGAATTTCAAACAACTGTTGAGTGAAAAACGGCATGTTAATTTTGTTTTCAACAAACGAAAGTTGATGTGTCTTGATTTTTTTAACAGTGTAAATTTTTTCTTGTATTACGGACATTTTAAGTGTTGACCTTTCACAAGTAGGACCTTCATGTAGTAATCCAGTTCACCAGAAGGTTTTTGGGAATATAAGCAGGTATATATTTTCCCATGTGTCATGTGACTAACTATTGTTTTGGAGTTAAACCACGATAAATTTAGTCATTTTGTAAAATAGTTGAATGGATGAATAGACAAAATACTTAACTTTTGTTTGGGTTAAATCATGTTGTATGCTATACCAATTATTCGGCTTGATCGATAAAGACAATGAACTGTTTATGGACATGATTAATAGGGATATCACTGTTTGTCTTGTGTATACAGCTTCAACTAATGATAATAAAATACTGATCATCTTCCCTAGGAAAGTCTGATGTCACCGCGAAGTTCTGTAATTAGTCGTGCACTACTTACCCCTGTTTTAAGACCAGGCAAAGATCAAAGCCAAGTAAAAAAATGAAGAGATCAATCAAATATATCTGACACTTTTCAAACAATTATCGCGCTCTGTCGGAATATCATGGTTAACACCATAGAAAGACAATCCCTTTCGAGCATTGGCCCCAATTTAATTCTTGGTTGTCTTGAAGTTCCCGGAGGAATCCTAGTTAGCTCATGTAAAGTTAAAAAGCAGTACATAATTGAAAATCGATCTACATATTAGTACGGCAGAAGAGTTATCTGGACTTCCGGTTCCGGTCCGCCGAATTCCGCTTCCCGATCACTAACGATTCTTGCGAGATGGCACAGTGATTTAAGGTCATAGTTTCTTTCAGCTGATGTGAAAAGTAAACTTGTTAATATGTGTGCAAAGGTCGGGGATCTGTTCTGGCACCTTTTAAGATCAGTATTTTCGTTATTTTGGGAACAGATTCTAGTTCAGACAATTTTGCATGTTGAAACCCGCCCGGGATGACGCAGTTAAAGGATACAGGCAATCACTTTTGCAGGTTGAAACCCGTCCGGGATGACGCAGTTAAAGGATACAGGCAATTAATCTATGTTTTAACAAAATAGAAGGTTATTCAGCTGGAGTCTAGGTAGACTACCCCTCTGCTAGGAGAGTGACACACTTCCTAAAGCTGAACGCTAATGATAATTTTTGTGTCTTTTAGAAAGTGACGATTAACAGTATTTTCGGATAACGCTTTCTTAGTTTCAACAGATTCTAGTTCAGAAAATTTTTGAGGTTGAAACCCGTTCAGAAATCTAACCAACGACCCTCAGAGTTAGGCATCGGATCGCAAGCAGATTGTTGTTTTTTTGTTGTTTTTTTGATTGGGGTTTAACGTCGTACTCAAGGGTATTTCACTTATATGACGCCGGATTGTCCACTTCACACTGTACACAGCCTTATTTCGGCGGAAAACCGAGATGAAACCTCGTAAAAACCACCTCTGCGATTGCCGGAGCCACAATATGTGACTCGCTCATATACCTGATGGTCGACAGGCGGACTCGATCCCGTGAACGGTAGATTAAATTGGGTTCAGTTTAGTAAGCGCACACGCTACCACCAAGCCACGGCCCCGGGCCAGCAGATTTGAAATCATTTGTTCACTCACACGACGGCGTGCCACATCAATTGGTGAAGGAACCCACCCCGACACCCCTGGCAACAAACACAGACAAGACAGGATGAATACAGGACAATGAACAGGGCGTAATACAGGAACTTTACAAACAGATCGGCTTCATATGTTGCCCCTTAACTCTGGGAGCACCAGGGTAACAGTAAACGTATATGTTTATATCTGCTAATAAATCTCTAAAATATTAGCTGTATCGCTCGTTGGTTAGAAAGAAAAGAAAAAAAAAAAACAAAAAAAACAAGAAGACACAAGTGTTCAGCTACAGTTTCTTTGAATTCCTAAGTAGTTATATTTAAGTCTTCAGTGGATTGTGTGATAGACTTTGACATGCCGATATTAAGTAGAATAGAATCAACCAATACCTGATCGGGACGATTATTACTCGGTTTGTTATAGACACAGAACTATGCCTTCGTCTGTCTTTTGATCTTTCTCTGTCCAAACTGCATGCTTGCGATTTGTTTGGAAACAAACTTATATCAACGAACAGTCAATGCATATTTTAATTTGATAATTTGAAATTGATAGTACAATATTTGTTTTGAAATTTTCATCAATCGATATTTAAACAGATTTAAGGAATACTCGATAATAAGCGATCTTGATGAATTATCGGTAACAAATAACAAACACACAAAATGTCATTTTATATGATAAAAATTCACTGTACATCGCTAAGTCCAAACATAAGAGGAGAGAAAGAAATTTTCATCAATCGATATTTTAAAAAAATTTAGGAATGCTCAATAATTGTTGACATGGATGAAGTATTGGTAAAAAATAACAAATAAACAAAATGTCATTTTATATGATGAAGATTCACTGTACATAGCAAACGAGGGGCTGCCGCTGTTGATTAGGGTCAGCGAGTGCGCTTACTAATCCTACTTCGATGAACTGTTCAGTTGCTCTAGTCCGCCTGTCGATCATTAGGTATATGAATGAGTCACAGGATGTGGCTCCAGCAATCGCTTTTTTTTGTTTTTAGACGAGGTTTCCTCCCGGTTTTCCACACTTATTATGCAAGGAACAGTGTGAAGTGTACAATTCGTCGTCCTATAAGTGATACAGCCTTGAGTACAACGTTTAACGCCAATCAGACAAACAAACAAACAAACAAATCTTCTATATACGGGGTTCCTATTATATATGGGTAAATATACTGTGGTTTTCAGTAGGCCTATACATATTTAGATCAGCTCTTGGTATATTCAGATTACAGTATACAGAGGTTCCTGTTATATTCAGATGTTAGTATACCGTCTTCCCACGATTTCCGTCCTGCAATCTCTTGTTTGTTACTATCCCTTTTTAACTTTACATCAATTTATCTTTGTCCTCCAATCGTCAAGCATTTTAATCCTTGTGTTTGTGTTTTTCTGAATGATTAGCGATTAACCTTCTCCATACCTTATCTTCGCTACCATTTCTCACGATCTGGTTATAGACAATAATTATACGTCAAACCCGGTCATTGAGGTATGCTGTTTATTTGTTTCGTGTCTAACGTCCCAGACGGGCAAAGCTATATCAGTTATGCGACAATTTCATTGCCGCCCTTTACTGGAAAGACAAGAGAGTAGGGATGGATCGCTTGGGGTTTAAAACTGTCTCACAATAAGATCACGGGAAATCTCTGTACGATAAAAACAGATCTCTGAAATCTGATTTTGAAAGCGAACTGCACAACGACTTTTATATATATATTAAATTGGACCTTACACCTAAAACTCCTTTTGTGATGCTTTATCAAATATATTATTTACATATGAAATAAAATATATTGGCAAATATTGGCAAATAAAATATTTAATTTTTTTACTTAGGATCGAAATGTACCCTCAAACACGTAGACAAAACAGAGAAAGGGGTTCCGTAGCCTGGTGGACGGCTATAACATCCGAATAAAAATCTGTCCAACCCCAGGTAAATTTGCTCCTGACCACGGAACTTACTATTGCACAGAGGCTGGAGGCGAGAAAAACCTTAACTTAATTTGTCCCAAATGTTTACAAATATTACATGGCCGAAAGGTCGTTGCCTGTCAGAGCGCTTGCGCCAAATTTCAGTCCGACAACTATTGCTGTCGTGGCGCTCACAACAATCCAAAAACTGAATAAAGGTAAATATTTTATTTTTGACTTAGGATCGAAATGTACCCTCAAACACGTGGACAAAACAGAGAAGGGGGTTCCATTGTCTCAGGTACAACATTTCCTGAACCAAGGCGGAAAGAAACGCAAGATCGTCGAATTAAGCTCTCTTCCTTTATACCTTGCCTTCATAGACGGAAAAGCCTTAGTTAGCTAAAGTGTACAACAGGTCCTTCTATTTACCCCACCCAATGAGATTGGAGTTTCCATTTGAATGAAAAAGGCCGTCTAAACATAGGATGACAAAAAGGCTATGTATGAACCACGTTTGTTTTTTGTACACTTTGATGCTAAACGACTTTCTGATTGGATGCTTGTTTCTACAAAAGTTCAACTAAACGTTAGCGCTGCGAACTGAAGCAAGATTGGATTGTGAAGTCTCTTCTTGCACAGTTTAGTCCATGCAATGGGAAAACGAATGTACGACTGCGCGACTTTATCCTGTTATTTCACACTGAAAACTGTGGTGTTGGTATTCACAGTTTAGGAAACGACCCGAACCCTGCAAATCAAGGACATTTTCCCACATTTTCACACATTTGACCATGATTGTTGGCATCATTAAAATAATATGAGCATCCTTAAAATTTTGAAGGATCAACAAGCGAGGTGACCTGCATCATACAGGTCACCTCGCTTGCTGATTGATATAGAGCCAAGGGATATTCACTTCACTGCCTCGCTTTGCGACCTCTTTTAATTTGCTACCTCTCATATTTACCTCGCTTTGGTCAGTTGATCTCTATTCATGAGGTCTCAAATTAGCAAGAAGAGCCTCGCCGTCTAGAAGGCAAACCCTGTCACAATTAACAAATTGAACGGCTTCTTACAAATCATTGCGATAGATCGGGATATTCTCTTTTGTTATACATTATTTCAAATTGTTAGATCTCATTGGTCGACTAAACGTTACATTGCAGTTGACAAAACATTGCATAATTTATGTTTGACAATAATAATGTTAGAGCTGGTGCGTGAGTATGATATTTTTTGGCTACGTTAAAGTTATCTCCCCTTTGTTTTCTCCTCAAGCGGAGTCCGACCCCGTCACCTGAAAGCACATTCTAAAAAAAAAAAAATGTATTCTACTTCCTACG
>JARFOD010092226.1:0-17641 GCA_031763545.1 Mopalia muscosa | reverse complement strand
CATATAAGTGAAATACCCTTGAGTACGACGTTAAACACCAATCAAACAAACAAACAAACAAACAAACAAACAAACATAGAAATCAGTGACATGCATAAGTGGTGTGCAATGTTTATATTGACTTTTGACATATATGCAAAGTCTAGCCTTGGTAAGGCCAGAAGCCCAGAATTGTACAAACCCATATGTTTTTTTTTGTTGTTGCTTTGTTTGATATTATCGTAGACCAAACAGTTTTCTTGCACGATTTCTTTTGGGGATTTTACTGTGTATTTGTTTGATAACTGAAGAGATTTCTATTCTTGTAAACAATGGCACATATACCAGCAGGGCAACAGCTTTCACCTAATTTCTTTTAGCTCCTTGCATTTTCTCTTTTGTGAACATGAGATGTCCATCTGTTAAGAGAACTGCATGAATGATAAACAAAATACATTTGTGTTGGACTGGAAGGCCATCATGTGAGTGAAATAACAGCATAAAGTACAGCCTTACCCTTCAATCAAATGATTTAAAATACTTTATTGGGGAATTAATGTCTCATTAATTTACATTAACACAGGAGAAAGATTTGTTTAAAAAATACATTTGATAAATTGCTATCTTTAAGAATGCATGCACGGCAAATGTGAAAATATGGGAACAGCACTTGAATTTAAGGAGCTATTAAATCGTGACAATTGAGTTATCTTCAGGACACGGAGGGCAAAAGTCAGGACTAGTCTATGGGAATGATCCAGCGGGGGAGAAATCTGGATTCTTGAGGGAATATGTAGCAATATGCCTTAAGAAATTTATGTAACATGCCTCTGGCTATTAAAAGCTGATATGTGTCGAGGTTTATTTCTCTAAAGTTGATGGTTTTGTTACGATGGGTGTTGACTGGTGGAGTACATTGCCATCAAATAAACGAAATATCCTGGTGCATGGCTATAAATGTCAGTCAGTCAGTCTATCAATCAATCAATATAATGATATTAATGGCAGGTTTTCCATACAAACGAAACACTGGCTGTCAACTCATCCTACTTGAACTGAGATTGGAATTAGGACAGATTCCTCTACATGAGGTTCGTTGGAGTTGAGCTCATTTCCTTAGATCATAGTCACTTCGCTGAATTCCCAAAGCAGACTATTGGAGCTAATTTGCGGCTTTTTACGTCAAATTGTATCCCGCTCCAGTTCCTTAGTCCGCTTGACTTGCTTTATAAGGACACAGAGATTAGGGTAAAAATTGACCAATAAGGTAATAGGATGTGAGTGGAGTGACCATCATGCAGCCAAGCCCATTGTACAGGGTAAAAAGTGGTCAAAGCCAGACAGCAGAGGCTGATTTTACAAAGTAATTATTTTACTAACATTGCTAAAAATGCTCTATTAATTATTTTCGGGGGGTTAATACTTGTTCAGCACAGAACAATATTTTCCACTTAAGATAAACTTGTAAAATCAGTTCTGTTAAAAATTTTGTGAATTGACCCCAGTACATATAGCTTATGGCCAATGTGTGTATATTTATGTACATACCGTACACAAATGTTATGTATGAACAAGGGTTGTCATTTTGTTTCTCCTTGCCAATGCCGTAGATGGAGAAAATGATAAATTTGTCATGGTTTTGGGGTCACAAATTCAGATCCTATAATTCAGGCCTGTGCTGTAATCTTTTCCGGTATAAAGCCAAGAGGAATAAATGGTCTGTTTAGCATTACGTCTTTGAAGAAAATAGGGTCAGTAGGTAAGGGGTTTTTTTTGCCGTTTTTGAATAGCAGTGCACATAGATTTGTCCCTCAAACTTTACAAATTCATCCCATTGAAACGAATGAGTGCACAGGAAAAAAATTATGATGTCTGATTACAATCAGACTGTCTAAAATTCGCTTTTCACAAAGTAACGAAAATTGGACACTGACCAATACCTTATTGATATCGCTCGATCGACGTATTTACCATTGATACATGTAACATCGTTACAGCTCTAGCAGGTAGAGGAGCAAGCTATTCTGTTATGTAGAGGACTTTACCTTTCTCCTCTTTCCAATTATTTTTTAGTTTTGTGGGGAAAAAAATATATTTTTAGAAATTATTTGAAACAGCAGCCAGCAAAAAAATGTTTAGCATTGGCTGGGTTTTTTTTAGGGTCGGTCGGGTAATGCAAAACGTATCATTTTTTCTTCTGCGCCTAAGCTTAAAATCGGTGCTCTAAAATTTTGTGAGGAAACCTAACATTTGCATTTTCCCCTGGCTTGCTGATTTTTTAAATACATAAATGTGCCCTTGTGAAAAATAAAGCAAAACTACTTTAAAATACAATCATTTATGATGAAAAAATTTGTCAAATCAGTGGTGAAGTGCAAATTTAGACGAAGACTTTAACAATTTGGGAAACCTAAAAATGGGTCCTCCTAAATTAAGTTTGCATAACCATGGGGAGACCCCGTTCTGACCGTTCTCCCCAACAGCACAGACCTGTATATAATAGTGATATTATCATGTTTTATAACACTAACTTATATTTATAATTGGACTACCGGTAAAAACAGGGTTGCACAAATGGCTTATGACATGGGGATTATGTTTTGTTTAGTTGTTTTTATTCTGGGTAGAATTAAAGAAGCCTTCACAAACTGGCCGAAGTTTATTATTATTGGTGGTTTATCCAAATGTGTTCATGGTTGAAATTGTTGAATAATTGCTTGCAACTTTAAACATTATTCGCATTTTATCAGACCAGATATTGTATTCTTTATAAAATAGTCATGTAATTCACATGTGTCGTTCTGCTATACATGAGTATTTACTGTTATACTCTTGTCTAGATTTAACAATACATGTGTACTGCTCTAGATTCTATTTGTAACATTATAACATGTTTGGACAAAAGACACTTGTTCAATAGTTATTAGGTTTGTCAACAATAACCTACCAGCTCAAGCCACATTGGAAAATAACAATTGAATTATACTACCATTGTAACATCCTGGATTTACCATTATGCACTGCTATTAAAATACATATTTGCACCTCCTCCTGTTAGAGAGGTTGGAACCACTTAACACTAATGGTTGTTTCTATTTAGGAAAAATGTAGGACATCTTTTGTTTCTTTATTATTTTAAACTTTTCACTCCGTTAATAACTTAGAGTCTATTAATCAAAAAAGAGTCTGCTGCTATTTTTTTTGTTGACCACGCTCTGTGGATACTCGTATGGGCTAATCAAAAGCTATCTCTTCCTTAAGAGCCCATTTCATACCAGAAGCGACTGTCTTGTTGCACAAAAACAATATAGAACACTACTTTATATGTAATAAAGTTCAAAATAGAGGCTACTGTTGCACAACAGTGGCCCTGCAGTCGCCTTTTCTTTAACATAACATTGTGACTTTATTCATTTGCATTGTGAGGTCCTTGCCTCAACAAGTTTACCAATCATTGGAATAAATTGTGTCATGCAGCGCCCAATGTAAACAAGACCCAAGCGACGTGACATCACGTCTCGTCTGGTGTAAATTATCCTTTAATAGGAAGATTTTTCTGTTACTTTACAATGACAACAACAACACAAATACCTGTTGCCTTGGCACTCAAACACAGGGACAATCAAACAAACTAAGTTTATGCAAGACCGGTAATATGATCATTGAAATGGGAATCCTCTGTTCTCATAACAGTTCTGATACATGTAGGGGCAATTAATATCAGATACATACATTCTTTGTGAAGATGTTAAAAAGGTCTTCAATTGCGTTGGTTTTGACGTCAGAGGACCACCTGCATGGGTACATGTACCTTGAGATTGTAATAAGCCTAATTATTGGAACGGTTCAACCAGTCAAGCTTACACTGTCACAGGACTGTAATACTGGGGTATATACCTTACTTGGTGTGGATATGTTTCTATGGAAAACTGTTAACCTTATCAGTTGTATCAGAATAAATTTTAATATGTGTATCAGTGTCCATGTGTTAATTAAGTAGGGTGGGGGGCAAGGGTTTAGGCAGAAGGGTGTCCACCCGTCCAAATTGACATCCTGAATTAAACAATTGCTTCATTTGGACAACCAGTTTTAAGAAACTTTAAAATGCAGGAGATACTAGGGAAGCTGTTAAAATTGGACACCCAGTTACTTAAAGCGATACTCAAGGCAAAAATAACCTCTATATCACTTGAAAGGTTACCATAAAATATACTTAAATATGGCACCGACTTATCGTTCCCTTATTTTATTAAATAATCCAAGTGTTACAAGTATATAGCTTCCTACAACCACTGGCGGCTGACATTTTGGGGGTGGCCGCTTGTCCATGACATCATGTGACTAACACTCTTGTGCGTTACAGGTTAATAACAGGTGCCAACTGTCGAAGGTTTAAACAGTCGGCTCTACAGGCACCTTTTCTGAAAAAGAAAGATATTTGATTAATCGATATTTGTGGAGCTCTTCTGTTTAATGATAAAAGTACCTAGACATGGCCGCACAGATAAATTTGACTGTAGTTTGTGCATAACACATTGTTTAAGATCCAATTAAAAAATTGATATAGCTCGATTAGAAAATTGGAGAGCATAATTTAACACAAGAAATGATGCTTGTTTTACCTATATGCATTTTATTGTAGCCCAGAGTATCGCTTTAAAAAGTGAAGCAAAATGAACAGTTTGGACACCATACTGTTGATTTCTGTCTTTAGAAGCCCCTGAATTCCTGACACTGGCTTTATTTCACCTCACAATGATGGTCCCCAAAAAAACTGGATTCAACTGTTACACAAACTGAATACAAAGATAAAGAATCTGCTCATACATGTACTAAATATGTTATACTTATCACACTGCAACCAGTCATAAGTACACATTCCCAACTTTCACTAAGGAAAACATTATGTACAGAGAACTTACACTATTACTGAAATGATTAGATAAACACCATCACATTAACAGCCAACAAACATACCTCGTATCCAAGTTTTTTAAGGACATTTAGAAGTGGGGTCAAATAAATATGCAATTGATAGATAACCACTTCTTGTTTTGTGATAAAACGCAACATTTTGAGACATATGCCTGTATCGTCATCTGGTGTAAATTGACTAAAAAGAGGAGAGGTGGAAGCTATATATCAGTATAAAGTAGTTAAATAAACAAGGTTAAATGTTCTAGCACATAGTGTGAACCATACACATTGACAAGATTACAAACATTCTGCATGTATTATAAGAGGATTAATGTTTCAAAGTAACTACCTAGGTATTTTTATTATTTTGGGATAACACTTTCTTAGTATGAACAGATTCTAGTTCAGAAAATTTTGCAGGTTGAAACCCGTCCGGGAATTGAAACCACGACCGAAGGCCGGGTGGCCGGGTAGCTTGTGATTCGGTGCCTAACTCTGAATGTCGTGGGTTCGATTCCCGGACGGGTTTCAACCCACAAAATTCTCTGAACTAATATCTGTTCATACTAAGAAAGTGTTATACCAATATAACGAAAATACTGTTAAACTTCACTTTCTAAAAGACACAAAAAGACACCTAGGTAATTAATTGTCTGCTGTTGAAAAGGAATAATCTCTGCTGACACCATAAGGGGATAAAATAGAGAGATAAACTTGGAGGAAAAAAAATAGTGTTTTCTCATTGTTTGAGCCACTGTGAGGATTAACCTCGTGTGGGGCCGTTAATCCTCCACCTTGGCCTACAACAGCACCGTCGCGTTATCACTCAGCATGATCTTTACAGCATTGTCTATATGACCGATGCCTGGACCTAGCATAACCATGGCTACAAAATAAATAAATAAACAAAAAAACAAAAAAATCACTCTGTTGTGCTCCAATTATCCATTTGAACTACAATTTGCCAATAAAGTACAGAAATATCGAACAATGTTCCCAGTTCTCATTAAAAGTTTAAGTCATCATCACATATAAAACCTGAAACAAAGGTAGCTTAAGTATAGTGTTGTGTAACATCAGTGCTGAAATATTTCTGTCTTGGTTTTATGGGATTATAAAACATAGCTATGGAAATTTTAAAGATGAATCGTTGTTGTAGTCTAGCGTCTCTTATCATTACCAATTACTTACCTACATTAGTGATTTAAAACCATGTGCCCATGGAAATCCATTGTTTGACAATTTATTTTTGGGGTACCATTATAATCTTTCAAATGTGTTTTAAAATTTTATTTGGTAAAAATTTAAGGAATGCATAGCAGAAATACAACAATTACGTGCATATACGGTACGGTAGTATACGTGTAGTAACTAGACTATTTCAGTTGCAGACCTGATGACAACATGAGCTATTCTAGATGTCAGAAATATTATATACCTCTGTACAACTGCAAAACATGTGTTTGTTCTGGTTATTTTTAGACTTCAGTCAGTGCAATTGATAAAATTAGGTCAAACATCTGTGATTGGGATCTGATGTAACCAGTGGTCAAACATTGCTTCCCATTGATGATATGACCAAGTCAGGCCATGTTGCCCGCGGCCATGGCTCACTGGTAGCTAGTGTGCTTCCTAAACTGAACCCCGTCATATAAGTGAAATACCCTTGAGTACGACGTTAAACACCAATCAAACAAACAAACAAACAATCCTAAACTGAACCTGCTTCGATTTACTGTTCAAGGGATCGAGTCCGCCTGTCGACCATCAGGTATATGAGTGCGTCACATGTTGTGGCTCCAGCAATCACGGGGGTGGTTATTACAAGGTTTCCTCTCAGTTTTCCATCGTAATAAGGCTGTGTTCAGTGTGAAGTGGACAATCTGTCATCATATAAATGAAATACTCTTGAGAACGACGTTAAACCACAATCAAACAAACAATCAGGCCATGTTATCTGTTTAGTGCCTCGTGTTAACCCTTATTTCCGAGGAAAACATAAATAAAAACCAAGACACTGGAATGGAATTTATTTACTTTCAGAATTTATTGAATACGGAAGTATTTTTTAATAATTTTTAACTGAGCTGTGATCATGGCACTGCAGAGTGGTAACCATATCCTCTAGGTACGACTCTCATTGCTCATATCTTTTATGAACAATACAATAAACTTGACAAAGGGGTATTGCCCTCGAGAGAAGTTTTTATTCACATCATCTTCGTTAAGGCTGCATTTTAAATTTAATTTATTACTTCCATATTAACATAATAACCTAATTGTATTTATATATGTAAAATAATATCAATCTCAAAAAAAAAAAAAAAATTAACATAAGAGGATAATATGGTTTTATTTCTTTGTCTCATATAAATTAAGCATGTGTCTATCAGCTGGTCCATAACCTGGTTTTCTTTACCTCGTTCTCAGTGTCCTACAGTACTCAGCAGCTTGGTACTGATGTATGTCATGAGTTACCAAGTTTGTACCGGTAAATATGTAATATCCTTTTGGAAATACAATGCCAGCAGCCGTGGCTTAGTGCTAAACTAAACCAGCTGCAATTTACCGTTCACGGGAACTAGTCCGCCTGTGGACCATCAGAGTCACAAATTGTGGCTCTGGCAATCGCAGGGGTGTTTTTTACGAGGTTTCCTCTGAGTTTTCTACTGTAATAAGGCTAGGTTCAGTGTGAAGTGGTCAACCGTCATCATATAAGTGAAATACCCTTGAGTGTGACGTTAAACCCCAATCAAACTAAAAACAAATTTGGAAATACAAATAATATTGTGATGTAAAAGACTGTGAAAAAAACTTTGTTTATCACCATAAACATACTCATCCTGCTTACATGTATATATGCCAAGAGGTTGCACATAAGTTTGAAGACTCTAATCGAGACACGGGCAACTGTTTGTGTGAAATAGTGCTCATAATTTTAGTGGTGAAATGCTTTGTCAACAACAAACTAGCATTGCTCCACAGTCAATTAAAGTGTCTGTCATGATGTCAAGACTATTTTAATAATGGAACTAAGTTTGGTGTGTGTGAGTCTTTACATGGCCTACTTGCGTTTTTATGTCTTTGAAAAAGTGAAGCATCCTGTGTTTAGTCCACCACTTTCTTTTCCAAATGAAATCTCCAATCAGATTGGGTGGGGTAAAGTAAAGCTTTGGGGACCAGAACTGGATCTGGTTCTGTGTTTTTGCCTGTTGTTGTTTTGCCCCCTGTCTTGACGGCATAGGCTTCAAGGGGGATTGCGTTTGCCCTTTGGGTTGGCTTGCTGTCATATCAGTGCAATAACCTGTGCACAAACATTGATCCAGTACACCACAAAGGCCTGGCATCTCGTTGGCCGAAAAATTTGTATCATTTTGAATGGTGATTAGAAAATGGAATTGTCAAAAGAACTTTGTTTATAACCATATACATAATCATCCTCCTTACATGTATATGCCAACCAGATGCACAGTCCATTAACAGTCAATTTAAGTGTCTGTCATGATGCCAAGATTATTTAATGGAGCTAAGTTTGGTGTGTGTGTCTTCCTGTGGCCTACTTACGATCCTGTGTATAGTCCACCACTTTCAGTTTCTTTGCAAATGAAATCTCCGTGCCCATTGGTTGGGGGTAAATAAAGTAGCTGTTGTACACTACAATTGACTCCAGTTTTTTGGGCCTTGAGGACAAGAATTTGATCAGTTTTTGTGTTTGTGTTTTAGCCTGTTGTTTTTTTGTCCTCTGTCTTGTCGGCATAGGCTTCAATGGTGGTTTCCTTTGTCATTTCAGTGAAATAACCTGTGCAGCTTAGCCGCCATCATTAACCCCCCACTCACAAACAAACCTTGATCTGGTACACAAGGCCTGGTATCTTCCTTGGTTGTAACATTTTGAACAGTGATTGGAAAATGGAACATTTAGGTTATTTACCTCTGAATCATGTTAATTGATTGCAGGCTTCCCAGCATTCCTAGGGATTATCTGGATTACACTGAGTTGTGTGTTCAGCTAATCAATAATAACCCCTCTAATAGCTCTGATCTGTGACACACATCAACATTTAATCTTTATTGTCATTAAATAACAGTATTTACATAAACTAATGAATTATATATTATATCACTCACTTTACTGTTTATTCTTCTCACTCAGTTTACTTGTTCACAGGATCGAGTGACAGTCCGTCCGTTCACCTTCAGGTATATGAGTAAGTCACAGAATGTGGCTCCAGCAATACAGGAATGTTTTTTACGAGGTTTCCTCTCGGTTTTCCACCGTAATTGAGCAAGAAGCAGTGTGAAGCTGACAATCCCTAGTCATATTAGTAAAATACCCTTGAGTACCATGTTAAACCACCATCAAACAAACAAACAAACAAAAATCTTGTTGTCAGTTTACTTTCATATGTCACTGTGGCCTTGTTGCTCTCACAGTCTCAGGACTAAGGGGCAGGTGGTTGGAGGGGGCTTCGTGTTGCCCTGGTGCTTTCTGAGCTACATGTAAAGAGACACAGAAAGTGGATCTGTTTGCGTGCCTGTTTCACATCCTGTTGTTGTCCTGTATTTGTCCTGTCTAGTTTTGTTTGTTGCCAGTGGTGTGGAGGGTGGTTTCCTTCACCAGTTGGGCTAGCACGCCGTCATACAAGTGAATTACCTTTTAGTACGATGTTAAAACCCTGTCAAACAAACAAACCCAAGTGAGGGGCAACAAGAACCCCATATGTTGCATGTTTAATTATTCGGCCTTTGTTTGTTGCCAGTGTCATTGAAGGGCTTTCACATTTTGATATAATTGTAAAGTTCGACCTTGACCTGCATCAAACAAACACTAGATATGTAATATAATATACAATTTCTGGATAACCACTTCTTGTTTTGTGATAGAACACTCTTCAATTTGTTCATGGCCCCGTGAGGGAGCGGGTGGGCCATGGCCCTGCAGAATACCCCCTCGGCTTCCTTAGTCGATCGTAAGAGGCGAGAAAAGAGGTTGCTTTCTGTTGCCCTGGTGTTCGCAGAGCTAAAGGGTAACAGATTTGCAGATTTGTTTATTATGTTCTGTATTTGTGTCCGTCTTCATATAAGTGAAATACCCTTGAGTACGACGTTTAACACCAATCAATCAAACAAACAAACAAATCCTAGCTAATTATGAAATTCTATGTATGAAGTGAAGTGAGAGGCTAAAAGAAGTCTGTAGGTTACCTATAACAACTCAAGGTTAATTAGATCTGCATGTATTTAAAAACTTGTCCCTAGAACGTAAGATTATTATTTGGTTAATAAATCGACTTCTTTGGCCACTGTGATTGAGATATGTAACAGGTTTGTCATTGTGTTTTGCTACCAGTGGTTAATTAGGGGGTTTTGGTACATGTACCTAGGGACTACAGTAACTCTATTTGTTATGGTGTCATGGGAATACTAATGGGCAATAGTGAGTCTATATCTTTCGGTGCCATAGTGGTGCTATCAATGTCAGGGGACAGCAGGAACTCCACTTGTTTTAATGTTATGGTGTCTTCTACAGAGCTTTTGCCCATTTTGTCTTATTGCATAATGTGTCTTTGTCCTGTTTCTTCTTCTTGTTATGTTATCAGTGAATTTGAGTATTGTGTCTGTCAACCAGGAAGCCATACTTAATATGGGTGAAATAATCAAAGAAATGCCAATGTCTTGTGTAGCCTGCTTTAAAAAGCGTTGAGAATGTTGTATTTGAGCCATGTTTAAATTGCTGCTCGTCATATGGCCAACATGTTGAAGTCATTCAGATATTGCTTTCCATATTTTCACAGCTTTGCTTTTGAACTTTTAGTCGAGTAATTACAAACTACATACATTATTTTGGGGAGTGTGTATTTTTACAGTTGCTATGTGTTTCTTTAACGATAAAGCTCTTTGCATGAAAAAATAGCTAACGTTTTGTTCCCCGAGACATAACCGTTTTTGAAGTGTTCAGATCTATGAGGCCTTATATAAACTATTTTCTCTATTAAGATGTCCTTCTGTTGTACTGCCAGAGAATGTATGTCTTCTGGTCTCTCTTACAGAACATCAGAACTGTTTTATATGGGACAGGTGCAAGCAACTTTTCCAGACTACATCTTTATAAAATTACACAAAAAATACACTTAAATTCTAATTCCATATTATATGCTAAATGGCTAGTAACAACACATCCTTAAAGCTGGTAACCTAAAGGCACATTCTCAAGTTACGATAAGTCGTAAGGACAACCATCTAGGGACCAACGTATCATTTATGATACAACATTTTTGACCCCCTTAAGAATGGTAAATCTTCCATATTCATACAATCTCTTTAATTATACTAGTTCTCTCTCTTTTTCATGTGGTACAAAAGGATATAATTAAAGAGATTGGTGTTGGTATAGAAGTATGAAACAATCGAACTATCAAAACTCAGCAAATAATGGAAATCCCCTGAAATCGTTACTACAAATCTAACTGAAGAATTTCATTAAGCAGTATAATCCTTGTATATCTGTAGATATATAACACCAGCTTCATTTATTAATATCAGAAAATATTATCCAGGGGCCAGTTGCTCAAAAGAGTACGCCAGATTAAATCAATAATACCGGGTGAGAGATAGACCTACAACATGGCGTGACGTCATCTAATATGGGATTAAATTTAATAGTGCCTTGAGCAACTGGCCCCTGCAGTCTGTGATTTGTGATATTTCTTCTAAATGTTGATCATGGGCAGGTGTCAGGGAATTTCCTGTTGCCCAGGCGCTCTCAAAGCTATTTAAAGGGTCAACATGCACATGTAGTTGATCTCTTTGTGATGTCTTTGTCATGTGTCCTGTGATTGGCCCGCTTTGTTTGTTTTATCACCAGTGGTGTCGATGGTACACCATTCATATGAGTAAAATAACCTTATTAAGTACATCTATGAAACAAATCTTAATGTTAATCGAAGGAAATAACCTCAATTCAGATATCTATCATTTCGGAAAAATTGTAAGCAAATTGTTTGGTCTTAAACTCTTAATATCCATCAATTTACATGTACTTTGTATAATCAAAAATCCTTTAAGACTAACCTGTTTGTTTGTCTGTCTTTTTATATCAGTACTTATTTTTAGCCAAATTATTGGTTTATTTAAAAGCGTTAACCAGGGTGTTGTATATTCTAGTACAGTTATCTGATTACGTTTTAGCTCATAGCTGTCGCCTGAAGTTATGGTATTATACCAAAGTGTTTATTTTTTGCAAAATGGCTATCTGTTTATAAATAAGTGTTTACACAACTGCCATCTTGCATTTAATAGTTGACACCTTGTTTAAATTTGATTGAATGGATCCTCTATCTCTTTTATTAACCCTGGTTATAATTAAGATAAAATATTATCAAAGTTAGGACTCATACAAAAAGTTAAATATATATAACTTGACTTTGTTAACCTTCGCCATAATTAAGATAAAGTATTATTTAACAATTCATGACAGGTTTTATGTATTTAAAAATAAACTGAGTGGAATCTTAATATATATATATTAGAACAATGGAAGGGCGAAGGGGGTGGGAAGGTTGGCACAATTTACGTACATAAAGGAAGGAGAGTTCATAAAGATCTGTTCAGGGTGATTCCATCTTTTGATGTCAAAATTGTATTTACTTTAACACATAACTTTTATTTCCTCAATGTTTGTTCTCATTCTGTTAATTGCTCCTATACAAATTAAAATAATTCAATTCAATTCAAATAAAAATTTAATACCGATACATTTTAATGTTTTATAAAGCATAAAACATTGTTTGTCATTTAATTAAGAAAAAATGAATAGCAGGACAGTTTTTTAATAATTTTTCAGTTTACATCATTTTTTTAGTTATTTGTTTCACGAAGGGATACTGTGGGCTCTGGTTGTTGTTAATGTAATATGCTTATAAAACAAGTTCTGATTTGTTCAACCTTATTTATTTACATGTGTGTACTTCCTGCAGGCCCAATGTGATTGTGAAATAGAGAAAAAAGTGTTAAAATGTATGTAACAATCCATTGTGATTTTGACAACAAAACTTTTTTTAAATATCATTTCCTGGGTTAATTTCGGGCTACAGTTTATATATGTTATTGTTTTATTAATAATTACTGATATAAAATGTGAAATTTTTCCCTCTTTTTTTATTAAAAAATATACATTCTTGTGCCAGTGGGGTTGATGTTTAGAAATATAACAGTAAAGATTGTAATGATGGAAGGTGTAAATATTTTTGTGTCAGAAGGCAGATTTTTAAAGAAAAATATTTCCTGATAAATAATTTTTTAAAAGTTTTTGTGAAGATTCACTTCTTAAAAGAGAGTAGCATTTATTTTAGAATTAATATTTATTGTGACATAGTATATCAGGCATAAAAATATAAGCTATTTTATTTTGAGTGAATGTTTAACTATTTTACCCGATAACCAGCAGTCTTCTTCAGTTTCCTAGCATTTCGTGTTGGCTCAACACAATTTTACTCCATCTATTTCATGTTCTAAATAGTGTTAGCTCTAGCTCTGACGGAAATCAGACAAAACCGACAATTTGCATAAATCATGGAAGAAAGCGGTGTTATCACAAGCTGTGTTTAGGTTGATTTAGCTCGCTGTATTCCTAGACATGCCCTTTTATCTGGGGAATCAATCGAATTCAAGTCCGTTCTAAATGTCAGTTCTCATAGCCGTCTATTGACCAAAAGTGTTTTGTGCTCTCAGCTAGATCTGGTCAAATCACAGACACTGGCCAGATCTCAGTGAAAAAAGGCTCGTCATTTCACAGGTCTATCAACAGTTTTATAGACTGCTTACTATATAGACGGCAATACAATAATTTAAACTAAAATAGTACAATTTCAGATTATTTCATATTTACAGTCTATTGTAATGCTTAATTTAAACAGCTGCCGACAAATTTATAGTTTGTTTTTGGATATGTTCGCTTTAGAAATTGTTCAAAGGTATTTGTATTTGATTAAAATGCAGTGTTACAAGGTAGAACTAGATAATAAAAAAAAAGGAAAATCATGCAATGTTTATGAGGAAAATCCCATATCTTGGAGAGAAATTAGGAAAATCATGCAACGTTTAAAATATGAGGGAAATCCCGTATCTTGGAGAGAAATTAGGAAAATCATGCAACGTTTAAAATATGAGGGAAATCCCATATCTTGGAGAGAAATTAGGAAAATCATGCAATATGAGGGAAAAGGGAGGATTTGGATAGAAAATTAACATCTTACATTTTGTGTTTGTGAAGAATTGGAGATTTTATTCAGGAGTGCTATGGGGAATTCTTTTTGTCTTTTCATCAATTTGTTTGGCTTGTGTTTTACACAGTTCTGAATGAGTATATAACCTATAAGATGGCGTTGTACTCCAACAGTAATTCAAACACACAAAATTATAAAAGGCCAGATCTGTTTGAAAATTAATCTTCCTCCAGAGCTAAGAAATGCCAGCCTGAATACACTCTAAACATATTACCTTTAGTCACTGTGCAATATTTACTGTCATGTTTATTTTATTTTTTTATTCCCCTTGTCCTTTTTCTATTACTTATCTTTTTTATTGATATTTCATTGATTGCTTATTGAAATAAACTAAACAAGAATTGATTATTGTTCTATGCTTGGGAGGCGAGGCACATTGTTAGAACAATTACAATGGCTGTGTGTTAATGCGAACATGTCGATGAGAGTTACTATTGACCCTGGGGCGTAGACTCTCTCCAGTATATGCTTCCCTCCCTGGCAGAGATCTATGTTTGTGGGGTTTTCCCAAACACAAGCACTCCACTAAAAGCCTTTGATGATGACTATTGGAGATAGTGGCTGTTGGATATAGCTGGATAAGAGCATGTCGGTCAGACATTTACAGTTTTATCTCTGTGTTTGCCCCTTTTTGAAGTATTAGAGATCCTGGCAGGACAAAACAGAAGCAGATTTAGGCCTGGGTCTGTTAGTAAACTTCACCCACAGGGAACCAAGGCTTGTTGACAGCCTGAGGAAAAGCTGGATCACAATCAGACTAGTTAGCTCCCCTTATCTCCCCTCT
Organism: Mopalia muscosa; assembly: GCA_031763545.1. NCBI lineage: Eukaryota > Metazoa > Mollusca > Polyplacophora > Chitonida > Mopaliidae > Mopalia > Mopalia muscosa. The sequence continues at coordinate 2,677 of JARFOD010092226.1, read as the reverse complement.
TCTGCACAGAGAGGTTTATTAATTTGTTGTCATGGACAAATGTCACTGATCATGTATTTAAATGTTTTGGCAATTTTCTCTGTGGTTAGACACTGTAATTAATGGCAGTTTTCTTGGGATCTGTTTACAAACACAGATATTTTAACAGAATTAGACAATCATGGCAGGTTGAAAAATGAAAATAAAAAGGCAGATAAGGATATAGTTTTATGTGCTAAAAGGGTTTACTGTACTTTATTTTGTAAATATTTTAAGTGCTAGCAATCAGCTAGATTGAAAATGAGGGTTATATTTGTTAATTTTTTTAAAACCGATACAGGTTTCCCATTAAGTGATTACATGTATACGTAATCTAAACAAAATCTTTTCTCCTTTTTTCTCTGTCTACAATAGAAGAAAATATATAGTTTTTCACGTGTGGTATGATGTAATATTACAATTGCCAGATTTATGGTACAGAAAATTGATGTAATGAGGCTCACTTTTTATAAAATATATTATAAATGTTTTCTGTTAATTACAAATTCCTGTATTGTTTGGTTTTGAATTCATTGTTTTGATAAAATCTGATAATGAATTCATGCTCACGACCTGTGGTAATATCTGGTAATGATATGGTTAAAAGCATGTTGTTACATGTGAAAAGCAGATTTAACGTTCATAGTGGTATTTATTGTCATAATAAAACTGTTATTGTGCATTCATTGTGGTGTTTTGGTGACAAAATAACTCTATTGTAAGCCATGTGACACTTTTGTTCTCATGCAAGTATGTTAATCAGAGATAAACACAGTCAGTTTATAAATAGCTTTCCCCACAGGAATAAGTACATCAAAACATACTATTTATGCCCAAAATTAACCTGCAATTTTATGACCTTAATTATGTTATTACAGTTTAACATATTTATAATAAAGAAAAAAATTAAAGATGGGCCATGGCTAAGTGGTTAGCTGTAAGACTATTGAAACTCCCTCTCTGTCCTACAGTTGACATCTGGTTTTATATGAGGAAGTCAATCAGGGGGTATACAATGTAGCTATTAGAACAGTTTGCTCCTGTTTTTCAACACCCTGTCATCACTTAAGAGAGTACAATGAGTTCAACCCCAATCAAACAAACAAACAGATTCAGAGTAAGCACCACATCTGGGATTTTTAAAAGTATTTTTGATGTTTTTATGTAAGCTTTGGTATATCTACACCAGCCATTCCCCCAAATCAGTGGGTAATTTGACAGCATATCCCTTCTGAAAAAAGCCATAAACATTTACAATTGAAACACACATTTTTTGTTGTGTTATTTTTCTCACCATCACAAGGTCTAAGGCAGAGGGGTGTCTACCTGTCCTGAAAAATCGACACAAAATGACAACTTTAGACACAAAGCTTTTGATTTTTGGCTAAGCCCTTGCCCCTGCACTGTTGTAATGCGTATATACAAAGTGAGAAGCTGTCTAGCATGCTAGCTAGCTATCTAAAAGGTGAAAACTCAGCTGCTAGTGTGGTTGTGTTTGTGTAGCTAATTATTGTCTGTGTATATCACCATCATACATGGCAGCCCATGGGGGTAGCTTGGTGGTTAGGGTGTCTGACAATTAACCCTACTTCAGTGTACCTACCGCTCACGGGTTTGAATCCTTCTGTTTGAATCACTGGTGTGGTTTTTTTTACGTGTCTTACACTGTATTTAAGCAAAATACAGTTTGAAATAGACAATCCATCGTCATATATGTGAAATACCCTTGAGTATGACGTTTAACTCTGAATAACCAAACCATCATAAATGTATGATTGAAATACCCTGGAGCAATTTATTGATCAATTAACACGTCTGTGTCGGTTTAAATTTATATTCTTTTTAAAACATGTTAATTACTAAGAAGTTTATTTTAAAAAATGTTCCTTCTGAGTAAGGAAATAAATTTCAAGTCAACAAGGATAATTGGAAAGCAGTGGATGCTGTTAAGTTGACTGTTTATGGTTCTTACGCAAGTCAAAAGGCTATCATAGTGCCTCAAGGGTGTTTACACCTCTTGGTTAAAGCAATTTGGCTGTGTTCCATAATCTCAGTAGGGGGTAGGTGTGTAGGCACTGCTCTTACAATCCAAATACAACCCAGTCAAAAAGTACAGCCTTTTATAGCGTGAGTCAAAAATTGGGTTATAATTTTATTGGAAATGCTGTCTTGAAAAGGGTACATAAATTTTTTAAAAAACATTAAAAGGACAAGAATTTTTTTATGAAAAATTTCAAGTATAGGCTGTTGATGTTGACGGACAACAGGGATCAATCCAACCCTTCCAATGGATTGTGTGTTAGAAAGATTTCTTGTCAATATAAATAGACTTTTGAATTTTTCCTGATAATGGATGATTGATTACATTTTTACGGTCAACACTGAGTGTCAAAAATTGTTTCACAAAATTTGGGCACTACAGTGTTCTTGTGACAGTGCGATTCATTTGTAGAAATATAATGTTTTTCTATCAGTGTTAAGTGGATTTCATATGAACAAACTGCATGAAGACCTTTTGTGAAGACCTTTTGAAATATTAAACATTTTGCCTTCACCTTTCAATAGTTATCTCAAATGTACAAAGCCCCGTGAGGGAGCGGGTGGGCCATGGCCCTGCAGAATACTCCCTCGGCTTCCTCAGTCGATCGTAAGAGGCGAG